>NBIL01146539.1:0-11331 GCA_002752925.1 Viola pubescens var. scabriuscula | reverse complement strand
TTCTATTTAAAATAACAAATAAAAGGAAAAAAATGAGGAATTTTAATTAAGTTTAGAATAAAAAAAGAAAGAGGAATAGTTAAATTTATAAGGAAAAAAGTAAGAAAATAGAAAGAAAATAAAGAAAAGAAAGAAAGTGGGGGAGCTAAAAAGATTTGAACCTCTACCCTTTAAGATGAAAGATGAAGAGTTAACCATCAAACTAAATGAAAGCTTTGATATCACAATGCACATATATATTTATATATATTTCCGGTTCTCCGAATCGGTTCCTAGATTTTTGAAGTGGGAGAACCGGACCGAATCGGAAATTTTCGGTCCGGATAGGGTAAAAAAAAAAAAAAAAAAAAAAGAGAACCGGACTGAACTGGACCAAACCAGCGGTTCCGGTCTGGTTCTGAACACCCCTAAGAATTGACATGGTTTTGGGTTCCCTGATTTCTATGCTTGCATTCAAATTAGGGAATTTAGATGTTGCCACCACTATCAATGAATTTCCTGCCCGTAAAATGCTTGATTTGAAGCCCTTGACCGAATGGGACTTTTCCACTTGGAACGAGGCATTGTCTATTATAATACAGGTACTACCCCTAGGGAAGAGAGGATCTTTGGAGCAAACAATGAAGGAGTGTACCTGCTGACCTGATGTGTGTATTTTAGGCGTGTTTTTCTTCCCTTTATTAGCCCTATTTTGGACATGATTCTGCTGATTTGCCCTTTATTTCTTCCTTTTTACAGAATCTGGGCTAAAAGAGAAAAAAGATGCTGGAAAGTGCGCTTTTTGGATGGATTCTTATGGATCGCAAAGCTTTGAGGCCTAGCCGTGATTTTATCGTCGAGCCCTAGATGCTGGAAGCTACCTCTTGCCCAAGCCGCACTGCCAATTATCCATATCTGGTCTCTAGAGTCTTACAAGGAAATATTCTCAAAAGATTCTAGCGAGATTCCTTGCACTCCAAGAAGCTTCCGTGCGCCTTCAAAGATTCCAGAATATTCCTTAGGCCAGCTCATGCGCATTGCACACCTTATACTACCTCTTAGTTGGATTTTATCCCCTTGTGGGTGACCTTAGAATAAAAACCTTTAGTTTTAGGGTTTTAGAACGACACTTCATCTTTTAGAATATTTCTTACTTTAAAAACCTAGGGATCTGTTCTCCCCCTTTTAGCAGCAGCCGCTAGGTTTGCAAGAAAGTAGAGCCTTCAAAGCTCTGGCCGGTTAATACTAAGCTTTTTCTTTCCTTTATTTCTCCTTTCCTTTTATGCGTTTGATTAGATCTATTATTTATTTACTTGTTGATATGAGTAGCTAATTCTCCATTTCTTAGCAAGGGTATTTCGAGGGTTGCAAGAGGGTAGTTAGCAGGCCTAATTGTTCTTCATATATTCTTATTGTTGTATTTAGTTTCTCGTCAATTTCTTGTCATTTTATTTGGAGTTTATTAGGAGTTTGATCACCTACTAATATATTTCTCTTGGATTTTGTCATTCCTATTGTAATAACTGACGTGAGGCAATAGGATAGAGTAGACAACTAGACCAGAGTCATCATGTCGTTTGGTCCAATCTGGCTAGGGTAAGTAACCGATTAGGGTGGTACCACGAGTCTGACAAGCTGAGGGGTATCTCGCCCTAGACGTGTCTTTCCTTTTCTTCATGGACACTTTGAATTTTGCCTCCCCGCCCCGTGCCTGGGAGGATGGCGAAGTGTCAAGGTTACCTCAGATGTGGAAACAGGGGGTAACTTCTCATACGAAGGAAAGTAGGGGGCTTTAGGGATCTCATATATGGAAATGGGGGATGTCTAGGTCAATATAGCACGTCTATGGCATAGGAATAGAATATCTTTGCGCCAATGATCGACTAGGCCTCGACGCAACCTGAGAAAATCATTTGCTAAGAATCTCTCTCATTTGACTTCACTTGTACTTTTATTTTCCTGTCATTTTTTTTTCATGCTATCAATCTTTACATTTTTATTTAATATTCTGTTTTCTCTTGTCTTGCCCTATATTCCTGTTTTACTGTTTCATTTTGTTAGCAATTATTTCTCTCTTGGTTAACTTGTTTAACCAAGTAAACCAACCCCCCCCCCGTGTTACTATTTTCGGTCTGATTTCTTTGTCATACATCTAGGGCAAGAATCCATCCTAGTGTTCGACCCATTCTTCCATTATACGCAAATTAATTGTGCATATAGGCATTAGGATTTATTTATATTTGAGTGACGATCAAATTTTGGCGCCGTTGCCGGGGATTAATTATTGATTTCTTTCTCTGGTGTGTATGACTAGGAGATATGCATAAGATCCCGTACCATTTGATCTTGAAATCAGACAAACAGAAAGAAGAGTTCGACAGTTAGTAGGACAATCTTCTGCCCCAAACAATCTCGGGGAACTCTTTCATCAAGGCCTCGACGAGCTAGAGCCCGTCTTGCCTGAGATACCCGTCATGAAAGATCCACCACCACCAGGACCAGCCGCTCCAAACAATCAGACTATAGAGGATCTCAATGGTGCTCATGAGCAGCCCCGCAGTTGTATTGTCTGGCTCGACGTTCCTCATGACTGGACGCTCAAGTCCGCAGTTATGCATCACCTTTCTATCTTCCGAGGTGTCGCCAAAGAGAACCCACATCGCCATCTCCAACAACTACATTCAATCTGTGTGGCCATGAAGCCGACAAATATGCACATAGATCACGCCAAGCTGCGTGCTTTCATGTGGTCCCTTAAGGACGGTGCTAGCGATTGGTTCTACGATCTCCCTTCTAGATTTATCTCTTCTTGGGCTGAGATGTCTAAAGCTTTTACGGACAAGTATTATCCGGCGTCTATGGCAAGCGTCACCCGCAAGAATTTGGTGTCCATCGTTCAGCAAGACGCAAACAATCTTGCCTAGTATTATGACCGTTTCAAGAAATGCAAGCCTTATGCTCTTCTCACAACCTCACGGAGCACTCACTTATTCAGTATTTTTATGAGGGTTTGAAAAGACCTGATAAGGCTTTACTAGATGCTGCAAGTGGTGGCTCATTTTGTGCTCTCACGCCGGCAGTTGCCAAGTCTACCATTGAGCTTATGGAAAAGAACATAGCTCCTACCAGCAACACCGACAATCATCAAGACGCCCAAGTGGCTGCAATAGAAAATTAGCTGACTACCATCATAGGCATGTTGCAAAACATGGCTTCAGGGCAACCCGTCCAAATCAAGGCCTGCCAAATCTACAATTTTACAGATCATGCCACGAGCGCCTGTCCATTTATCCCTGATGAAATACAAGTTAATGATGCGGGAGGATACAATGCCCCATACAGTCAGAACTACAATCAGGGGTGGAAACATATGAATCTTGGATGGACCAACAACCCTCAATCGTCGGGACCTAGCCAACCGTAATAACATAATTAGTATGGCAACCACCCTCCTCCCTTCAATATGCAGAATTTTAAATAGCGGCCTACATACCACAACAACCAGTACCAATACCAAACGCCACAGGGTCAGACCTTCACTGCTCCGATGAGTGACGAAGCATCCAATGATAAGAAAAAATTGCGGATCTAGAGAAGCAAATGAGTATTATGATGGCTGAAATGAAAGAGTTGAAAAATAGAAACTAAAACCAATCCCAAGCACGAAGCATGTACCATGAATCTTCACAGTGGTCTTGCCTTGTCTACTTGAGTGCATCCTGGACTCGACACCGAACAGACTGTCTTGCCTGCACCTAAACCCCAGCCAGAAAAAGAATGCATCCCACTAAAGCCACCAAAGAAACCCAAAAATGATGACGATGATGTTATGGAAGACCGTATCCGATCTCCAAGGGGTTCCCCGAGGAAGAGTGACAAGTCGGATGAATTTACTCAAGAGTTCATCTATAAGATCCTCGAGCCACCTTTCCCTCAACGACTAGTCAAGTTCAAGAAAGACAAGGAGGATCGCAAGATTTTGGATGTGTTCAGTAAAGTAATGGTCAACATCCCGCTATTGCAAACCATCAAGAATGTTCCTCGTTATGCTATGTTTTTGAAGTCTTTGAAGCACGAACAAGTGTAAAATGGCAGGCGTGAATAAGATAAGCGTGGGGGGCAATGTCTCTACCATTATTCAAAGAAAAATCCATCCAAAGTGCAAAGATTAGGGCATGTTCATTATACCTTGCAAGATCGGCACTGTTGACATTGCCAAGGCCATGTGCGACTTGGGTGCCTGAATCAACGTCATACCCTTGACGATCTACAAGAGTCTAGGGCTAGATCCACTCAAGCATACTCTCTTGGTCATTCACCTGGCCGACCGTTCAGTTGTCTTTACCGAAGGTGTCATTGAGGATGTACTAGTCCAAGTCGGGGACTTCATATTTCCAGCAGATTTTTATGTCATCGCCATGGAGGATGAAGAGTCTACTAAGCCATCCGATGTGCTCCTTGGTAAACCATTTCTTGCCATTGCTAGGGCCAAGATAGATGTCCATGATGCTTCTATCTCATTTGAGTTTGATGGGGAGATCATCAAGTTTAACATGTTTGAAGCCATGAAATATCCTTTTGAGTTCTCTAGTGTTAATTTTGTTGATATAATTGATCCTTTTGTTGATGAAGTCAATGACTTATATTCTACTGACCCCTTGCAGTTTGCCCTAGACAGAAGCATCACACCTGTCTTATTGGATGCCTTAGCCTCGACGCTTGTAACCGCACCAGAGTTACACGCAGTCATTGCCGACTTGGAAGAAAATTCTATTGTCACTCCTTATGTTGATTCTTCTTTGGTTGCTTCTACTTCTGTTATCTCTCTTTCTTATGATGCCCATACTAAGCTTCCACCATCTATTTTGTAGGCGCCCACCCTAGAATTAAAAACTTTTCTCGTGCATCTCAAATATGCTTATCTCGGCGCCAACGAATCTCCTCCAGTCATTATCTCCAACAAGTTGGATGCACCGGAGGAGGTTGAGCTGATTTCTTTATTTAAAGAATCTAAGAAAGCCATTAGATGGACAATCGCTAATATCAAGGGCTTGTCATCAGCCTTATGCACTCATCGAATCCATCTAGAAGATGCCAGCAAGCCCATCCGCCAACCTCAGCGTCGATTGAATCCTCCAATGGTGGAGGTGGTAAAGAAATAAGTCTTGAAGTTGCTTGATGCAGGGGTTATCTACCCCATATCCGACAACCCTTGGGTGAGTCCCGTCCAGGTCGTGCCAAAGAAAACGGGCATTACCATCACAACTGGGCAAGACGGAAATTTGATCCCTACAAGGATCCAGAATGGATGGAGAGTTTGTATTGATTATCGACGTCTGAACGCAGCTACAAAGAAAGATCACTTCCCTCTTCCTTTTATTGATCAAATGTTAGAGCGTCTCGCGGGCAAGACACATTATTGTTGCCTGGATGGATATTCCGACTTCCATCAGATTCCAGTAGCCCTAGAGGATCAGGAGAAGACCACCTTCACCTGCCCCTTTGGTACTTTTGCATATAGACGGATGCCCTTTGGTCTTTGCAACGCTCCCACCACATTCCAACGATGCATGGTCAGCATATTCTCCGAATTTATGAAAAATGGTATTGAGGTCTTCATGGATGACTTCACAGTCTATGCCAACTCTTTCTTTAAGTGTTTATCCAATTTGAGGAAATTTCGAAAAGATGTGTCGAGACCAATCTTGTCCTAAATTTTGAGAAATGTCATTTCATGGTAGATCGAGGCCTTATTATCTCCAGCAAGGGAATTGAGGTAGATAGAGCGAAGATTGAGGTCATTGAGTCCTTGCCCTACCCCACCTGTGTACGAGAAGTACGTTCTTTCTTAGGGAATGCCGGATTCTACAGATGGTTCATAAAAGATTTCTCCAAGATTGCCCAGCCTATGTGCCGATTGCTCCAAAAGGATGTTGATTTTGTATTCGATGACAGTTGCAAGCCCTCGTTTGATACCCTCAAGGGCAAGCTCACTTCTTCCCCAATCATTCGAGCCCCGGACTAGATGATTCCCTTTAAAATCATGTGTGACGTAAGCAACAATGCTCTTAGCGCCGTCTTGGGTCAGAGAAAAGATCGAGAATCGTATGTTATCTACTATGCTTCAAAGTTGATGGATCCAACACAGAAAAACTACACCATGACTGAAAAAGAGCTCCTTGCAGTTGTCTATGCCCTAGATAAATTTCGACAGTATCTTTTGGGTACCCACGTCATTGTCTACTCCGACCACGTAGCCCTGAAATGCTTACTGAAGAAGGCCGATGCCAAGCCTCGTCTCATTCGATGGATCTTACTTCTCCAAGAATTTGACCTACTTATCAAAGACAAGAAGGGAGTGGAAAATTTAGTTGCAGATCACTTGACCAGATTCCCAGCCCAGGCACACGATTCTCTAGTTCCCATCCGTGACACCTTCCCAGATGAACACTTGTGTCTTGCCCACGCTGTCCAATTTCTGTGGTTTTCAGACATTGCTAACCTTTGCTCCACTGGTTCTTTTCTAGCCGACTCCACCTCTGTTGAGCGCCACCGGATTCAAAAATAGGCCAAGTACTGCGTATGGGACAACCCCTATCTTTGGAAACACTCCTCGGATCAGATTATTAGACGATGTGTCACCATGGATGAAGTTCCCTCGATCCTTTAATTTTGCCATTCTTCAACTGAAGGAGGCCACTTCGCGGCCAAGAAGACTGCGTTAAAAGTATTAGAGGCGGGTCTTTATTGGCCGTCCATTTTCAAGGATAGTTATATGTTTTGTGCGTCGTGCCCTCGATGCCAAGCAAGGGGTAACATAGGGGCACAGAACCAAATGCCCTTGACCAGTATCATCTCTTGTGAAATCTTTGATATCTAGGGTATCGACTTCATGGGTCCCTTCCCGAGCTCGTTTGGCTATATCTATATCCTTCTTATCGTTGACTATGTTTCCACGTGGATTGAGGCTAAGGCCAGGAAGACGAATGATTCTAAAGTGGTAGTAGATTTCTTGCGCACCAACATCTTTAATAGATTTGGGACTCCTCGTGCCCTGACCAGTGATCGTGGGACGTATTTTTGCAACCTAGCTGTCTTTTCCCTCCTGAACAAATATGGTGTAACTCATCGTGTGTCTACAGCCTATCATCCCAGACCAATGGGCAAGCCGAAGTTTCCAATAGAGAGATTAAGTCTATTCTAGAGAAGACAATCAACCAATCAAGGAAAGACTGGAGTTTAAAGCTAGATGATGCTCTCTGGGCCTATCGGACTGCATTTAAGACCCTGATTGGTATGACTCCATACCGTCTTGTCTATGGCAAGCCATGCCACCTTCTGGTCGAAATTGAGCACAAAGCCTTTTGGGCTATCAGAAAAGTCAATATGGATCTAGGGCAAGCAGGTCAGCAATGCCGTTTGCAAATCCAAGAATTAGAGGAACTTAGGGATGACGCCTATGAGAATGCCTTAATCTACAAGGGCAAGACCAAGGACCAGCACGATAAGCTTTTATCAAAAAAATCTTTTACTGTTGGCCAGAAGGTCTTATTATACAACTCCCGTCTTCGTCTTTTTGCAGGCAAACTAAAATCCAAGTGGACGGGACCATTCATTGTCACAACCATTTTTTATCACGGTGCAATAGAAATCCAGAATCTAAACAACGGAGAACTTTTCAAGGTCAATGTTCACAGGTTAAAGCCTTTCTACGAGGGTTTCAAACCATCCATGGTCGAGGAAATGGAGGTGGATACTCCACCTGTCCAGCCCTAGATAGCCCAGACAACGTCTAGGCCTAGACGTTAAAGAAGGCCATCCGTGGAGGATCCCACAGGCTATTCCACCCCTTTCTCTTTCCCTATTTAATTTCCAAACTTTATTGTGTTTTGTAATATTTTTATTTTCCACATACTGACTCTTGTCTTTCCCTTTGTTTTTATTTCTTTTATTCCTTATTTATTCCCCCTCATCATTAGGTAACCTCTCCTTCCCCCACTAATCTCTCTCTCTTTAATTATCTTGTCTCTATCCTTTATTATTTGCATTTATTCTTTCCTTTATTCTCTTTTTTTGTTTTATCTTCCCTAATCCTCTTTTCAAATTTGAAAAGTTTATTTGCTTTTTGGTAGTTGGGATTCGCAAGTCTGCTTCACCCAGGAACTTCCCATCCTCTCCCCTTGCGCCACGTCAGCTCCAAATAAATCAGAGCAAATCAGTTTTTCTCTCTCCGCCCTCTTCACTGTCACACACTGCCACGATCCTCTCTCCACGCCTTTTCCATTTCTTTGCTTTACCTTAACCTCTGCCATTTTTTCTTTCTCTTCCATCTTCCCCATTTTCTATTTTTGCATAACTCCTGTCACCTCATCTTCCTCTTCCCAATGACTAGAACTAAAAAAGTAGCTCACAAGTCCACTAAGGGTCATCGCCCAACCGCTCTTCCCCATAGCCTAGTCTCCACATCAGGCTCCACCACCACTCCTCTCTCAGAAAACCTAGCTTTTGGAGCAGTGAATGAAGAGGCCTCCCAACCTCACAGCGCCGACCAACCGACTTGGGGTACATTAACTCCAAAGGGGAGTGGGAGCCGTCCAAGCCTCCGTCCGACACATACCATCCTTTGAACTGGGAGGATGTCCAACGTCAAGCCTGGTTCTGTCACCGGCCGTACTCGGTCGAAGAAGAAAGCGATTCTGCGGGTGTCTGTGGAAACAGAGAAGAGTCAGGCCGACACTCCAGGAAGAGTTGTGAAGGCTCCCCCCTCTGTCGCGACTAGCAGTAAGCCAAGAAAGAAGGAGCTACCGCAGGAGGAAGGCAAGGAGGAGGAAGAAGCAACCTAGATGAGGAAGTCCAAGAGGAGGAAAGCGAAAAAGTGGAGGAGGAGCGTGGTGAGTGAGAGGAGGAAGAAGAGGACAACAAAACCCTAGATCCAAGGAAGGGAGAAGATGAGCTAGCTCGGGAAGACGCTGAGGCAACGAAGGCTGAAAGAGAAGAAACTAACGCAGCCGCCAAAACCCCGGCCAGAGCGGAGAAGACGGTGAGAGCAAAGACACCAGCTATCACTAAGCGAAAGCTCACCACGACAGAGAAGGGTAATGCCGCGGCCTCATCATCTAAGAAGAAGCAACGCATTCTTGAGTCTTCATCCATCGAGGGCAAGACGCTAGTTTCAGCATCTACCCCTCGAACCGCCACAAAACCCCAGGTGCCTTCTGACCTTTCTTCTTTGCATGGTTGGTTAGTGTTCCATGACAAAGCCTTGCTTGATAAACTGCATGCCTTTAACTCCAGAGGCGTTAGCTCCGGGCCTAGATCTGGACTTTTATATAAACTAGAAACATCATATAGTTATAATATTTGAATTGAATGAAATTGATTAAATTAAAATAAATTAGTCAATTTTGTTTCGTGCATATACCTTTCTTTATTTAATAAAATATTTTAATAAAAGAAAAAAAAAGAGTATGTTGATTATACAAAATTCGGGGGCAATAAAAATTTAGTTTATCATGGGTAGAGACATTATTGCTGACATAATAACCTCCATACGAAATGCTGACATGAATAGAAAGGGAACCGCAAGCTTAAAGTGTGCCAAAAATAAAACTTCAACATATTTAAGCACTTACTTCCAACCAAGCTGGAGCGATGGCAGGCTCCCATGCTGCAAGACTTCCATTCTTACTCTGGAACAAGTTCAATGTTAAAAGTTATGACACAAATTTGAAGTAATGTACTTTTGCATGAGGCTAGTTCGAGTTATAATACTTACTTGTAAGGACATTAAAACATTAACGGCATCAAATAACCTTTCAGGTTCCACTTGCTGGCCAAAAGTTTTCGGATCCATCATGGAGAAAAGCAGGCAACACTTTAATCCTTCCGCGGTACAGTCAGAATCTTGCCATCCATTATCTTGATCCGAAAAAGTCCAAGATCCCTTTGAAATGTGCCTATACATGCTTTTGAAGTCACCCGAAGGATTTTGCTTCACCTATGGAGTTTTTTTTATATATATTAATTAGGAAAAGTGAATGAAAGTATATGATTAATATGGTCAAGTTTAAATTACACCGTAAGTTCTTCTATTTATATAGCCTGAAATAGAGCTATTTACGTTATCGACATATTAAATCCCTCTATTTTCAATCCCAGTGACACTTTAGGTCCCTCTCATTGATCATGTGTCACCATCTGATTAGTAGAAAAAGGAAAAAATGAGGGGATTGTTTGACCAATCAGATGATGGCATATCAACACGAAGGACTTCAAGTGTTTCCGGAGTAAGAGTAGAGATACTTTTTGTGTCGTAAACATAAATAGAAGGATCCAAAATGTATTATTTCCAGCTAAATAGAAAAACCTACGGTATAATTTAACTAACTAGTATGAAACAAAATTATATATGGATAGAAAATATGGGTTTAAGGAGTAATAATATTAAATGAACCTGAGATTTCTTTATGAAGTCATGACCTCTTTTGAATACATGAAAGATTTCATCAGTTAAACCACTAGCAAGAAGAGCCTGAATAGCAAAACCTGCATCCCACTGTTGGCTACCGAAACTCTGCGTATTAATTAATGTTATGGAATGTTATTGTTAAATATTCAAAATCAAATTAGGTCTACATTAATTAATATTGATGGTTTAATGAAAACAATACAGGTGTAATTAATATTAAATCGTCTATGGTTGAAATCTGTCAATACACGTATATATAATTTAATTTAATCTGTCGAACCTGCATTTTCATTCCATCTTCGGCGATCCAAATATAATCTGGTATCCTAGCAAGATGCTTCTTGAAATAGTCACCATTTGGATCTTCAGCCCAACAGGCAAGCATACACAACACCTAACCAAATCATGAAAGAATAGAATTAGTTTTCGTTCTTTAGAGGAAATAGAATGAACGAATTAATTGTAAATTTTTAATTTTTAAAATGATTAAGAGTAATTGTTCACATAATTATCCCTAAACATCCTTAATTACTCTATAATTGACAAAAAAAATGTTGCAATTTGGTTGGCCGAAAATTTTGAAAATGACAGTCATTTCTTTGAAGAAAAAATGTTGCAATTTGGTTGGCCGAAAATCTAAAGATAAATTATTGGCATGCTTTTGATAATCATTCCATAATTGGTAACTAACGATTATCTCGATTTCTAAAAAAAACTAGAAAAACGACAACTAAAACGATTTGTAGGGAATACTTGGAGGGAATGGAAGAGAAATATTGTCATTAATTGCATGCTAATTCAAATTAATGTACGTGGTTATGTTTTACCTTTTCCACGCATCCAACAGTAATATAGCGACTATTTTCATCTTCATAATGGATATG
>NBIL01146530.1:0-13722 GCA_002752925.1 Viola pubescens var. scabriuscula | reverse complement strand
TAATTGTTTGAAAAACGATACTGTTTTATGAAATCATTAATGCAAGTGTTATGTCCTTCATTCCCTACTTATATTGAAACAGTAAAAAATGAGTCAAAACGGTAGAAAATGAGCAAAAGCGGTAAAAAAAAGTCAAATCGGTAAAAAATGAACCAAAATGGTAAAAAAAACTAAAATAGTAAAAAATAAGCATAAATGGTAAAAAATGAGCCAAATGGTAAATTTTTACTTAATTATAAGAAAATAAAAAAATTTGGTGAAATAATTTTATTAAGTAAAATAATAAATAAATAAGTGTAATTGGATATTCATTCCTTACTCATTTGGGTATTGGGCATATGGAGTATGGGTATTAATAGATATTTAATTTTTGGTATGAGTTAGGTATTTACCCATATCCTCTCATACCCGTTTTAACATGCCTATACCCGCCCAATTGCCATTCCTAATCTAGAGGGATAAGAAAATAATTTTAAAAATCATTCTACTCATTTAGAAGTAGTTTTATTTATTTTATTGTCTTATTTTATTGTCTTATTTTCATAATATTCACTTTTTAAAATGTAGTTTAATTGTTAATTTATCCAAACCAATTAAATTAACCAAAATTTTAACTAAACTAAAATTTATTTAAAAATAACTAAATTCAAATAAATTAAATAAATACTATTATTTAAGGATAAAGTAATTATTTTTCTTCCTCTCAAGTAGAAAACATATTTTCTCGTGGATTTTAAATATTATCTAAGCACAATAATTTAATTTTTTCCTTAATCACTGTATCGGAAAAATAATTCCAATAAAAAAATAGCATTCTGTCAAATAAAATAATAATGTATATTTTTAGGATTATAAATCTCAAAAGATCTCATTTTCTTAAAAGTTCATTATGTGAAATAAGATTTTATTTTGCACGCCACTTAAGTGGGACATGGTTCAGGCCCACCGGACCATTCGCACAGTACAGGCAGCATCCATTGAGAAGATTGGTTTATACGCCTAACAATTGATTGATTCCCTAAGCATGTTTCACCGTTGTTTTGGAAATTTAATTAAACTCGTCAAAGAAAAAAAAGGTATGAATCTGATGCCTCGTGCATGATATATCAATATCACAACAACATTATTACAGGATATAGCAAACTTCAGTGTCAAGATACTAGATTATTCAGGGAAGCAGATGCTTTTCCTGTCCACATTTGTGCACCAATCCCAAATTCCTGAACCTAGAGAATATAACATGTAACATGTAACATGTATCCGTAAAAATAACTCGTTAACATATTTGAATTGTCGCATATGAAATGTCGTATTTATGTAGTTATTGATGAGAATTACTAGTCAATAAAACGTGTTTAGGATGTCTTTTGTATGGAAAGGCGCCGACCAGTCGATACTTTCCATCAGTAACTTTCATGACTGTTGAATTTTACGTTTTACCGATGAAATTTACTTGTTGATCGGTATAAACTATCTATTTTGTAGCGTTGTTAGAATAGATAATTATTGACTTATTTTTAGTATCTTTTACCTTTTTTTTTTTTGTATGAATTATATATTTTTTAATTTTTTACAAAATATGTTAGAATCAACAAATGTGATGGAAGAAGTAAAAAAAAATCTCGAAATAGTTCAGACGAATAATAATATTGTTGATCAAAATCAAAGCACCTAACAATGTGGTCTCGATAATCCACTATTCTTATTGACAATATTGAGAAATTAAATTGGGTGTGAAATTTGTACAAGAAACACGTCTATCTCCACGGTCCACCCCAGATAAGTGTCACAACAACTAAGAAATGCTTTGGGACAAATGGTGACATAATCGATGTCCGCATGCAAGCCACGTGTCTCCATTAGCGCACCTATAGTCCAATTCAAATCGCCGACAACTAAAATTAAATGAACCGTTCGGAATATATCCGAGATCGACTAAGTAATCAAACGGCGACGTATCCGCCCAAATTTTAGAAGAAGAAAAAAGTTAAACAAGCAGAAATTTAAGAACGTACTTATAGTCTCATTCTTATACTATCGTTATTACTGAGTTATAATATGATCGAACTGTATCTAATAACTGTTTATTAATTAATGATCTAAGGGTTATAAAAGTTATAATATTAAATAAATCAAATATATATAGTTAATTAGTGATGGAGTAATTTAATTTAAATTGGCGTTACGGTAGGATGTACCTTATATATATAGACTTCGATCTTCTACAGATACAACTATGGTATACTTAGCTAAGTAGTAAATAATTAAGTGAAGTACTAATTAACTAATTAAGTACACTTAATTATATAATTAAGATGATTCAAACATCAACTTTACACTGGGGAGCCCCAAGCAAGGGCACCTGCCCTACAAAACCTTTCTTCAACCCAACCCAAACATCACACTTCACATAAACTCCATACCTCCCCGTCTTTATCGCCCCCGCCTTCCACCTCAGCCTCCCCAGCACCACTACCCGCAGCGCCACCACCCCGTACGCCTCATCCATCACAAGCCCATTCGCCACCTCCACCGACACCGGCATCCCATTCCCATTATTCCCAGCCCCAGCAGAGCCGGAAGTACCCAACACCGGTGACAGCACCACCGTGCTCCTAGTCCCGTGGTAGAGCGGCGGAAGCGCCACCGGCGGGGTGATGGCCTGGTTTCGGTAGGAGACGTAGGCGGTGAGCTTGTCGTAGATGATGGAGACCCGATGGTTTGGGTTGCGGGTGACGAGGGTGAACTGCATGGAGGTGGAGATGAAGGGTGGGGAGGTGGTGTTGAGGTCGTAGATGGCGGCCCCGACGACGGTGAACTGGGGCTTGTGGGGGCGGTAGATTAGCCAGACGATGAGGACGGTGAGGGCTGCTAAGAGGAGGAAGACGGTGAGGAGAGTGCAGATGGCGCGGCGGGGGTCGTGGATGCGGTAGGAGGTGGATGGTTGAGTTGCCATGTTTGGTTTTTTGGTTGAGGTGTGATCTTCTTCGCTCATTTTAGGTTCTGGTGGGAGGTGGTGATGCTCTTCATCCATGAAATGGTTTGTGTTTTATACTTTTATTTATACAAAAGAGAGAGAGAGAGAATGAAGAAAGTAAGAGACTAGAGAGAGGGAGGAGAAGAATATGTGGGACGACAATTAGAAGGAAAAAGGAAGATAAAAGAAGATGTAGTACGGTCACTCCACTCGGAGATAAAAAGGGATGCTCTTTAGTTTTATTTCCGTCATTTTGCTTTACTCTTTTTTCCTTTTTCTTGTTTTCGGCTCTATGTTTCTTTTCCAATTTGGAAAAATGAACTCTTTTACTTTCCGACTGTCACTCATTAATTTATTCTTCTTTCCATTTCCTCCGCCTAACAAATCAGAAATGGTATGTTTTAATCCATCTTTTTTCACAACTTTAACCCCAAAAAAAAAAATGCAATATCGAGCACAGGTCTACAAGCAAAGTGTTTTTTTCTTTTGGGCTTTACACTCCAGTAAGTAGTAGTAACAGTTTGCTTCACCGACTTGTGGATAAGTGCTGACCCAACCCAACCCAACTGTTTCTGCATGAGAAAGTGTACGTGGCCTCCTTCTCGTTCCCGCCTTTTCAACACGGCTTCCCTTTATTGGCAAAGGCCTCGTCAGATCCAACATTCCAATGGACTCACCACCCCCTTTAAGGCCCACGTTCCATGTCTACACGTCATACATCCACCACACTAAAATGAAAAATCTGAAATCTTTTCTTCCAGCTGTCACCACCTTCCATTTTAAATATCATAAAAAATCCCAACTATTACAAGCAGCCATTCTTGTTGGAAAAAACCAAATACTAGTACTATGTACTAACTACACGTGAGAAATCTGGCATTTCTTATCCCTATTCTTTAATACGACAAGCACCCGGACCCCACACTGCATATTTATTTCTGACCAGAAAAAACATATTTCTTACTAATGTATGAATTCCATTCCCATAAATATAAATAAATAAAGAATTTGCTCGAATGAAAAGAAAACATGGGCAAGCAAATGCTATAAAGTATATTCCTCTTATAAGGTGAGCACAAACTGAAAACCTCCGTAGAGTATATGATACAAGATTAGCCAAGCTAATAATTATAGACATACTCACTTTTAGATCTATCAAAATGCAGTTTATTACACTACTAAACCTTCCTAACTAGTAGTAGTAACTACTGTCTGTCAGTCGCCTAACCAGCAAACAAAATAAATCAACCGAAGTTTCAAAACCTCACTCGATAATTATTTACATTGTCTACCTTGTCCAATGGACCGAAATGCGAAACCTTCCAAACAACTGCGAACCTCGTATACGCGTAAGACGAGCACTAAGACGCTTCATTCATGATCAAGCATTTGCATCGGCCATCGGAATGTCATTTTGTACTTGCCGAACAAACTGCCCTTTAACCCTGGGTCGCTGCTCTGCTAGTCTTTTCCTGCTTTGGTACCGAACCTGTGGGGACGAAAAATGCATCATAACATTAGATTTCTGAAAGGATAATTACAGTTACAACCATATACGTGCATGTCATATGTTTGCGCATCCTCCATGGTTATATAATTTGTAAAAGGAGGGATTGAAATAATACCTTTTTCTCATAGCACCGATCCTTCCGCTTCAATCTAAATTTTGTTAATGCTGCTTCCCTTTGGATAGAGCGATGAGGATCCATTCCCCTGAATCCATAAGAACCGCTATCATTCAAGCTTTCTGTAACCGTGGCCCTTTCTGCTGCAGCAACGGATTTGGCATTTCCATCACTTGTACTGCAAAAGCTTCCATATGCACTGCCATTGTTGTGATTCACATTGCCATTGCAAAAGCTACTACTAGGACTCTGACCAGCAGTGGGTGAACCCAGTGTTGGTTCCTCAACCATCTCTGTATTCTCCTGCCGATGTGCATTTTGGCCAGTGGAAGTGTTGGCAGTTTCATCTGAATGCCTATAATTGTTCTCAGATTCATAAATTTCAGGATTGGAATGGACAGAGGCACGAGTGGGAATCGGAGACTGTTCTCTTCGGCTGGCCAGTTTGGGATTCCAAGCTGATGGTGTATCTGATTGCGTATAAATGGGAGAAAAAACATGTCCACAACTGGTATTATCATGCCTTACTCCCGACATGGGAATCCGTCCATGCTGTGGTCTTGGATATACTAATTCAGTTTTCCCATATTGACCAATAGCCAGAGAGGTCATAGCTTCTTGACCGCCATGCCGTTCAGAAATACCACAGATATTCTGAGATTTCTGATTAGATGAAAGCTCCGGAGATTTACTGGCTTCTATGAACTCCGTTGAATTAGCCGTGGACATTGGACAAAAGGATTGCAGCGTCTTGTTGTTGTACCTGAAGTGCACATATAGAGAACCCATGATCAGATGAGAAATTCAAAGGCACATTTCAACATTGTTTTACTGACAGAATATGGGGGCACTTAGCTTAAAAAAAATTAAATAGTTTTTTCCTTTCCAAATAGAAACTCCAACAATTAGTTTTTTGTCTTTTCTGTGGGCTAGCAGCAGAAACTCTTGTCATGCAGAATAAACAAGGAAATACTCTCATGATCACGTGTCATCACAAAGCAGCAAAATATAAAGTTTTGTAGTGGGAGTACGATGCGCCACTTGGTAGTTTAAATCCTATTCCTCCTCCACAAAAGAATTGAATCAGTTTCGGATCAATACATATTGATTGACTGTCTCCGTTATCTTGTTGCTAGCAAATGCCNAAAAAAAAAAAAAACCACAACCTCTGCCCCGCCTCTTTTATCAATCCAAACGATGGAAGGACACTAGCAACTAACATATTGTTGCTCCCTCAGAAATATTCCCAAGCCTAATCGGCTATTCTTGTGGAGATGATCCAAATTGAATAGGTCACCTAAATTGATGCTTACCTAATAGTAATAGTAAGAAAACAAATAACCACAAGAGGACAGAACTAGATAGCCAGAAAAAAATTTCTATTAAAAGAGCATGGGCATATATTGCAGATAAAGGATCTCCTTACTTCCTGGCTGCAGTTTTAGAAAGAAAAGTTGCATGCTATCTGTGATTCTTTAATTTTAGTATCTTAAACTCAATTGCAAGGTTATGAGACACCAAAAATCTTACCATGAAAATGCTGAGGCATTAGAGTGGTTTAGAGCATGTCTCTCATCAACGCCTTGGTACTTTGAGCTACTGGAACAAAATCTTTTGAGAGAAAGTTCTAATTGTGTAGAGAATTCAAACTTTTCGTTCAAACTAGAGTTTCCATGAGTTTCCTTTGGGGCATTATCAAATGTACCAATCAAGTCAATAGCTCCATTAGATGGTTCAACCACATTCCTATGGTCAAGAGAGATATTAGCATATGCCATATCAGTATCTGGTCTGACACTCGCATCTTGAAACGGTGACTTAGGACAATTATGGTCTTCCCTCAGTCTCAAAGCAGTTGGGTAGTGAGTTCCAGTGCAGGGCATACCTTCTGGTTCCAAACTATTTGACCCTTCTGCAACAAATACAGTGTCAGATACCATGAGCCAAAATATTAATTAAAAGGCAGAACAAAACTTTCAATTCATGGAAAAGGGGAAAAAGACAATAGAAGACAGACCTCTGATCTTGCTTTCTTGTGTAACAGATTTTACATCCAGCTCGAGACACTCTTCATACTTTGATCCACCTCTGTTGGTCTGATTTGAGGTACTCTTATAGTTTAGCTGTGAAAGACCCTGCATATTTTGCATATCAACACTCTCAGCTTCCAAGTAAGGGCTAGTACAAGAGCTCTGCAAAAGAAGTGGCAAAACATGCAGTCTCTATGTGAAACTCATGAAGCCAACCTAATATAGAAAGAGAATTTCCTTCATGCACAACAAGACGACTCGCGTGTGTGACACGTGCAAGTAGTTTTTACATCTAACCTACTGCCTTACACATCGATCATGCATCGACAGTCCGAAACAAGCATTTCAATTGACTCACAACAGTTTATAGACAAAAATTTCAATCAACTCTTGCTATCACCTACGATGATGTAGAAGTTTGGGAAATTACACATCAGCAAGATGCAAGAAAACCTTGACTCTACTTCCCAGCAAGACTGGCTACTGTAAAAGCTACCACTACTACTTACTTGAGTTTCGCTCCCTTTCCCACTGGATTCCCTGTTTTTCTGTGTTGAAGTGGCAGAATCACTCGAGTGGTTGCTGGCTGCATCATTTTCAGAAGTGCCTTCAACTTTATGGAAGTTTTGAAGAGTATGTCCAGAAGTTAGCTGATAGTGAGAATGACAAATCAATTTGAGTAATTGAGTGAATAACAGAAAAACACTAAGAAATTCAGATTATATATTGAAAGGTAATGGAACATACAGTTTGCCTTCTCCAAACATGCTGCCATAAATTCCTCAGCTCATTCCTCCTAATGGGCTTAATAAGGAAATCGGCTGCACCTTTTAACATGCATTTCAAGACCATGCTAATCGAATCATTGGACGACATCACTGTTTGGTCATCAAAAATGAATTCGATGTTAAAACCAAAGTCAAGGCAGCAGCAAAAACAGAAACAGAAACAGAAACAGAAATATTATAGCAGGTAACGTACTTATAACCGGAATATTTTTGCAAATGTCATGCTCCATAACCAGAGTGAGAAGCGCATATCCTGATATTGAAGGCAACTCAACTTCTGTTAATATTAGATCGATGCTATGCGGCCTACCCTTCAATGTCTCCCAGGCCGTTAATCCATCAGGAACCGCAGCGACTGCTCAGAAAAGAACAAAAAAACTAGTTTTAAAAAATAGTTTGAAAGCATCACAACTATTTGCTAAAAATTAATCAAATCACTCATTTAATCGCCATAAAGCCAAGTAATCCAACATTGAGGAGACAAAAATACCAAAAACGTACTGAAATGAGGTAACTAACCTCTATAATTGCATTTCCGAAGAAGCGCGGTGATAATCTGCCGCGTGGAATCATCAGCTTCGACCAACAGAACCCGAAGCGCCATGCTTGGAAGAAGATTCTCCCACCGAACCACTTCTGATGAGCCATCGTTCTTCGTCTTCAAATCCTCCACCTCTGTATCCACCATCATTTCTTCACTGATCATCACCACTTCACCCATACTCAAATACGCTACCAATTCAGAGAAATCGACAAAATCAAAAGACAAACCCCCTAATTCAAATCGCAACAGTAGCTGAAGCACGAGAACGGGCAAAGAAAGAAGGAAAGAAGTGTGTTAGAGCAAAATCAACCTCATCTTTGAGAAGATACTAATATAAAAGAGAAAACAAAATATCTCAAAAGTTTGCTGAAATTACAGTGATGGAGAGAGAAATAAAAAATCACCTCAAGTATGGTATCCAACTTTCGCTTACAACCGCGAAAACCGCAACAAAATATCTTCTCTGTTTACAGAGAGAGAAGAAACCTGAAAATCTTTTTTATTTACATTTTGTTTTGAATATCAAAAGGAGGACCGCCATTGGCTTCTGGTTGGTTAGGCTGATGTGGCGCGATACAGGCCATTGGTTTTGATTTTTCGTGTGAGTCGAGGCTACTACTTTGATGTGGTCGCGATTTTCCATCCAATGCGGTGGGTCCACTAAACAGGACACGTGTTTAGGACTCTTTGGGGTACCTTGAGAGGATATTTTTTTGAGGAGAGGAGCTGCCACGTTGGAATTCCGTGACCACTACTTTGAGATCTGGTGGTGGCGAGCGTGACACGTGGAGGGTTGCACCGTCTCTTGTGTTTGTGGTTTCTTCGAAGCAAAACTACACTTAATTAGCGGTAGTGCATCGCTCATTTCTACTTTATTACATCTTTTTTTCAATTAAGATATACTTGGGATAGCTTCCGAACAGATTCAATATAATAATAAAATACTTAATAATTCGAGAAAAAAAACTAAATTTTACACAAAAAAAAAAGGAGGGAATATTCTTCGTTCATACGATAAAAAAATCAATTCTAAACAAGTTAAATAAATATCTAAGAGGTGTCTAGTTGTGCTTATGTTTGACTTTAATATCTCTCATTGCGTTGCTGCATTACGATCACACAATGTTTTCAATTGATTGGATAATTGAATTCTTTATTAGTAGGTAGTGGATATCCACCCAATGTTTTGAAATTGACAACAAAACGGTGCGTTGATGGTGTGGAGTAGAACAAACTGATTTTTAAGTGTTCTCTTCATCTCTACCGTAGAATATCTCGTATGATATTTGTGGCTCAATTTTAACGCGCGTGGATAAAGCAGCTGTTAATTACTTCAATTTTAATTGGTATCAAGTCAATATCAAAAGTTATTGCCATTTATTTTTGTAAACTCCAAAATTCAATGTTCATCGGTGGCGCTGATGAGGTTTACATCGGTTATAAATTTAGTAGTTTTTTATATTATTTTTTTTTGGTGCTGGCTTATTATAATTTTTAATTCGATATATTATATTTTTAAAATACGCCTCAGATCGTTATTCTGATAGCTTTTACTTATAAATTTATTACACTAGTCATGTTTTTAACTATTAAAAAAACATGTCATAAAATATAAGAATGACAAGTGTAATAAATTTATAGATAAAAAGTACGGGAATAACAATTTAGGTTATGTTATTCTCGAATCCCAAATTGTTATTCCCACATAATTTGCTTATGAATTTACTACCCTACCCTATTTTAAGTATTAAAAAAATATATTATAAAATATAAAAAGAGCTAGCAAGGTAGTGAATTCATAGATAAAATGTGTGATGATAATAATTTTAGGTGTGAAAATAACACTACTCTAATAATTTTGGGGTGTGAAAAATAAGACTTACCCTTTTAAAATATACTCTGTTGTTGGAGTATCAAGCAAGTAAACACCAATGCTTATAAGAACCAACCGTTGTTGGTGTAAGCGTGGTTTGGCATTATTATTCCTTAGATTAGAGGTGGCATGATTGATCATTGTGTGTGAAAAAAAAATTATATATTAGGATATTTTAGTGGCACTATAAGATTAGTTTGAACCTGAAGAACTTAAAAATACACGTAGTTCGGATCTAAAAAAATATTTTTAAAAGAAATTAATTCGGAAGCAACACAAGTAAAAGTATTTTGGCATATTGACATTTTAGTTTATTAGCGTTATTTGAATGGTGAAAAAGACACACCAGACACTAAAAATGAATATGATCCCAAAATCTTACTCATCGTATTTTTGAGTTTGTAGTTTTTAAGAGTGAACTCATTTTACTATTAATGAAAAATGTTATATGCTCTCTTGGAATAAAAGAGATGTTTCTTTTTTTATGTTAGCTTAAAATACATAACATGTATTATAAAATATCTAGTATGGTTTTATGGATGGAATTGAGATTTAGGGGTACTTTTTATCAAATTCTAAATGCTAAATTCATATGTATGTCGCAAAATTATCTCTTATGTTTTTTTTCTTGCCAATTTAAGTTGGACAACGATGAATCGAACGGAGCAGAAGTGAACTACTTGTCTAGAAGGGAATGTTCCTAAACTATTGTCTGGTCGCGGCATCAGTAGTGGACTCTCATGGTGTGGGTCATTTGTTCTTTTTTCTTTTTTTCAAAGTATACCGTGGAGTATTTACAATAAGTTGATCTCTTTTTTTAATAATGATTATGTAGTTATTTTATGAGTTCATCCCTTAAATTTATAATGTTAATTAAAATAAAAATTTTAATGCAAATAAATTACATGTTTATGCATATCTTGAGGTAAAAGCTAAAAAAAGAAAGTAATTAAAGTTACAAGTTTGGTTTGAACAAAAAAAAACCGATTGATTATTGACCAGGGAAAACAATTCTTTGATCTAGGATTCTCGATTATCAATCGGGTTTAAATCAAATTAATTTTTCTCTCTAGCTTGTAAGAGCTAGTTGTCTACTTTGATCCTTTTGACTCATAAGTGACCCTGGAATGAGTCGTCATAGCCATTAGGAATGACAGTTCCTAATTTAGATTACTCATAGATTGGTCAAATCCAAAACTAAGATGAACAACAATAAGATTTAAATAGAGAACGATTAAATGCAGGCATAAAAATTAATTAAGAACGAAGGAAAGAAGAGACTTAGCATGACATAGTCATGATTAAAGGAAACAATAAAGTGAATTGCATAAAAATGAAATCCTGCGTCTCAAGAAAGAAGATGACGAGAGCAAAACGACTTCAAACTAGAATGTGAGGAAAACTAGGAGAAGAGCTCTTCAAAACCCTAAGAAAATTAAATATTTTTTTTTTCCGTAATTATCTCTGAGGAAAAATAAATATCCCAAAATTAAATTCGAATTTATATCTGGATCTTCCTTTCTGATGAAACTTCTAACAAAAGAGAGTTTGAGAAGACTGAGAACTCTATTTAGGAGTCAATCAAATTGATCAAAAACGCGAGCTTCTAGAAGTCTTGTTGCGATCTCTTGAGACTGTCTGTTTCAATTTGGCTGAGAAACTTTTCTTAGCCTTAAGTGCAACTTTGTCTACTTTTGTTCTTTTATGTTTCTTTTTATTCTTAATGGCTCCAAAGTTGTTTACTCCAAAATATGGAGAAAGTTGACTTTAATCAGTAATATTATTATCTAAATTACATGAAAACATTTAGTGAAATCAACCAACCATAAAATACGTAGCATATAAAAAAAACTTTTAAAAGCAAACTTACATTTCATGTAAAGGTAATTAATCAAAAATTTCCACTAATATGGCCATCACTCAACCCCTTGGTGAATAAATTTTACATAATTAATATCCTTGATTAATGACATAAATCTTTTACTTTGTAAATCATCTAATGTGTTTGGAAATAGGACAACTCTCTGGTTGAATCCCATAATTTTGTGTACGAAAAATTATATTTTTATGAAAAAAGCTATAAAATCACCTCGGTGTTTGTATCAAATATCCAAAAAATACCTCATGTTTGTAATTAAGTCAAATAGAACTCCACGTTTGTCAATTTCAACAAATCACACCCTAATTTCAAAATTGTCTTAAGACTATTTGGCTCTTTGATCGATTGTCGAAACCGTAAAAAATAATAATAATAAAAACCTATGGCCAATATGCAGAATTAAAATTGCGTATAGTGATAATAGGCTCGATCTTCAGGGACTAGGCAAGATGTATTCTTTCAATAATAACCAAATAGTAACAAACGAAACAAGTAACAAGCAAGGGGTTTTAATGTTGTGTTTTAAAACTATTACTAACAAATAAATCAGTAAAGCAAAATAAACAGAAGATTAACTCAAAGAGATAAGATTTTTCAATAAAGATCTATCGCCGGTTACGATTGGGGCAAACTAATCATTGGTTCAAATGTATTCTATTCCTAACTCATAGATGTGCTATAGAGACTAGATACACTTAGGTCTCTTACTTTCCTTCGTACGAGAAGTTTATCTAGAAGACACTTAAGAACGAACCTTGATTATTAAATAACCCCTAGAAGACACTTAGAGGGATTTAACCTAATAACCCATGAAGTGGAAGAAAGACACACCTAGGGCAAGACAGACAAAGCATTTGAGAGTCTTTAGCCCTAATCAGTGGACCAACGATATCATGACTCTGTATTAGTTGTCTATTTTATCCTATAGCTTCGTATGATGGCTAACACTACAAAAATAACTATAATTAGTTATGCATAATTAGGGGCTGACCTAAGCACAAAACAAAACGCAGAGTAAATTGGCAAGCAATTAATAAACAAGTAAATACAAGTTCTTGAATTTATGAAGAACGTTTCGTAACCTTTGATGATCTTTACCAAGAAAAGAAAGGTTAGCTACGCACAAACATAATTAAAATAAAAAGATGGAATAAATATAAATATTACAAAGTACTAAGGAAAAGAGAAAAGGAGAAAGCATGGTTAAACGTAACAACTCTCAAAGTCATAACAAAAGTAAAAATGTATTCAAGCGTAGCCAAAAGCGTACTAAAATAAAAATCTAAAAATCTTATATATAAGAGTCACAAGTCCTACTCCTAATTGAACTAGACTTGTAATAAATGCTCCTAAACTAAGCTGGACGCAAAACAAGCAAGGCCGCAGAAGCTGCGGAGTTTCCATTATGGGACGCGTCTGTGACTTGAGCTCCAAGACACTAGGGAAAAATATGTGTCTAAGGCAAGATGGCAACAAACTCATCCAAAAAGCAGTCAAGCAACTCATATTCTTGATAAATCTCTCTTTACGTCCATATCTGCACAAAGTAAGCAAATAGATACAAATCAGAAGTATCTTGGTCTAAAATGGACGAAAACGAGAGAGGAAAAGTGTATAATAAATGCGTACTATCACTCTTCTAAAAATTTACCTTAAATTTAGCTAACGTGAAAATTAATTTATAAAAAAATGACATTGAAATTTTTTTCATCTCTCCTTACAATAGATAGACATAGACGTGATATAACCAATAAAAATAAAATAAATAAAATAAAAATATAATCCCGAGTTCAGACAATTAATTAATGCTCAGTTATGCTTTACTGCATTTTTCAGTAATTTTTGATGTTATTTGAAAATTTTAAGATGGTTGATATTCAGTTTAATGTAATCCAGACAATTAATTAACTCGTGTCTTCTTTTTTTTTTTTACTTTTGATGAAATTTTAAAATTTAAGTTACTTTTGGTTTAGATTAACATGATATGCATTTTTAGATGTGTTGGG
>NBIL01146526.1:2320-18923 GCA_002752925.1 Viola pubescens var. scabriuscula | reverse complement strand
TTAAAACTTTTATATTATACCAAAAATATATTTATGTGAAATACTTTTTTGTACATAAATATTATATTTTAATATTTTTAAATAAATTTCGCACGTGTAACACCACGTGCCAAAATAACCTAATTATTCTAAGATCAACAAACTTTTTGAGTCTCATCAACAGCGAACCTTTTTGAGTCTTATTGTAATCTTACATCACTACTACTGAAAAGGTTCTTTTAGATTCTCATGAGAAAAGGAAGGGAGCTAGTAATTTACATATGATATATAAAAGAAAGTGCAGGTTTTGCTTCTGTCGTCACCAAATGCTGCTATTCGCGGTTCCGTCAGGTTCTTCTGCAGCATCGATTTGCAGAATAATCGTTCGTTTCTGCATTTTCGAAGTGTTCTTCCCTTGACACCTTTTCCTTGAACCAGCTCATGCATTACACTTGACAACCACTTTATATCACTGTTCCATCCTCTATTGTTGCCTTCTCTGTTACAATGGTGATTCCGGACCGGATATAGAATCCATCTTCCTCCCTGTCTGCTTCTTGGACACCCTACTCAGAGACGGATCATTTAGGCGCGGTTAGAATTAGAATTCGCTACATAGAGAAATTCTTCTACTTGTTATAAAATTGGGTTGAGAGGGGGGACTATCACTTACACCCTTATTCACGATGACCACATCTTTTCCTACCTTTGCATTCTTGTCAATGATGCAGTTCCTTCGGAGAAAAAAGTCATTAGAATCAGTTGTAGCCCCATTTGAGTCGTAAGAAAAGATACGTGTAAAAATCGAACATGGAAAATCACAAGAAACCATTCTTTCAACTTCAAAATTTTCAAATATATATAGTCAAGTATACCTGATTTTTGAGTTACTTCCGACCCCAATTGGGACTTTCCCCGCTGCAAGTAGAGAAGCAATTTCTGCTTCAGTTTGGTAATAATCAGCTCCCATCATCACAGTGTCCTGAAAATGGAAAATGAGGTGTCTCAATAACTTCATCAAGATGGCAAAGAGAGAGTGAACATTTGGGGAAAACTATGATAGTTCACCTTTAGCTCTACTCCACAATCCAAACGAGAGCGTTCGCCAACTATAGAGTGTTTGACGGTGCATTCTCTCAAGAAACATCCATGGGAAATTAGTGCATCTACAATCTGAGACATGATCAAAATATGAGAAGCAACATAACTCAATGAAGCTGCGATTTTGATGGCAAAGTATATCAGCATACCCGGCAGTTATCAATTTTAGTTGGTGGCAAGAACCGAGGAGAAGTGTAGAAGGGTGTTTTTGGGTCATAAAACTCAAACTTTGGACGCTGCACAAAGGAAAACAAATTTCTAAATTCTAAGTCATTTCAAATAGTAGGAGAAAGGAATGCAAGAGTTACAATAGTTACAGTATCCAATGCATACACTCCCACATCACAAATACCAACCTCTTCTGTAAGGGCTAAGTTAGCTTCATAGAATGACTTGATCGTTCCTATATCCTCCCAGTAGTCCCTGAATATGTATGCCTGCAGATACCACAGATACATGTAATAAACTCTCTAGTCGAAACATTTGAACCGTAAAGCATAAGAGAAACTCAATCTGAATGAGGAAATAGCTGAGAAATTCACTATTGTGAGAGAACCATTTCATATTTCAACTTTCTACGTTTTCTTACATGGACATTGTGCTCCATCACAGCTGAAGGGATGATCTCAGATCCAAAGTCATTTGATGTAGGATATCTCCACCTCAGGAGCTTCAACAAAATATCAGTCTTAAATACATAGACCCCCATGGAAGCTATATAGGGGGACTTCGCGGCATCTTGCGGAGATAGCCCTAGACAAGTTGTATCAACTTGCTGCAGAAGGTCAACAAAGGAAATCATAAATAAACTGAAGTCCTTCGATATGCTTGTATTTCATTATTCATAGCCTATTTCTAAAGTAATTATCCAGGGAAATCATGTAATAATATAATAAGAATTGTCCACGGTTTGCAAGTTGTGGATTGGCCTTCAATTTTCAGGATTTAACCAGAAATCAGCCCTGTTGGGTAGATATAAGAAAGCACTTAATACCAAATTGTATCTTGGGCAATAGTCACACCTAGTTATTCATAATCAAGAAGTTAAAATAAAGACGAAGTTATTCAAAGATTACAATGCAGGATTATTATTCACATTGATTTGAATGCTCACCATTTTTCTCAGCTCAGCATTAGTTGGTTTTTCAGCAAACTGGGTTACTCGACCTCTGCTGTCTACCTTCACCAATCCATACTCTGACGCACGGCTGGCAAGCATCCACTCAATGTCAGATGAGATCATTAGAGAACTAAAGCAGCACTGGAATAACAGAAAGCTATAAAAATATAAGTTCAAGTAAAGAAATGGACTCAACAGACCTCTCGCCCACCGGTACACACGAAATTGTAATATCTGCATTACTGTCCACATGTTGCTGTAGACGCAAAGCAATAGGTAAGAAATAATTTCAGGAATGTTAAATACAGCACGAGTCTGGTACAGGTGACATACTTGCACGAAGTCAATGTAGTCCATTCTGTAAAGATGATCTCCAGATAAGATGAGTATGTTCTCAATGTCCCTGTTCTTGGCATCCTACAAGGGTCACAATTTATTAGACTCCAGTTTGGGTCAAGAGAGGGAGCGAAGGATCATGTGGAATTTCACTTGTTGTATCGGTCTTCCTTGACCAACTAGCGAATACCTAAAAAGGATAGTATATGTACCTCAAAAACCCATGTAAATTGCCTCACAGCATCTGCTGTTCCTTGAAACCACTTCATTCCTGCTTCTCCAGGGGTTTGAGTTGCTGCAAGAACCTGTTCATAGAGTTTTTCTATTAGTCAAAATTTCAAAAGTCTTTGGAATACAGCATCCAGTCTAGTATAGGAGATAACAAAAATGGCATCCCAGATTTAGTAATGTAAAGGGAAGTCATACCTCCACGAATCCATCCCCAAAGTTAACACCATTCCCGAAATATGTCCGAGCAAGATGCCGATTGAGGGAAGCTGAATTGAACTGGGTCAGCACAAAAATCTTGTTTATGCCACAGTTGATGCAGTTGCTCATCGGGATATCTATGAGCCTATAGCATCCTCCCACCGGTACCTGCAGAACATCATCAGCTGCATAAGCAAATCTCAAATCTCATGGCAGCAAATTACACAAAAAATGAGATCTGGAATTACTCATGTACTAACTGAACATATAAATACATAAAACAGCAAAATTCACATCTACCAAAACCAACCAAAAAGAAAGATCATTCAAGCTTAATTGTATCTCATGAAGATAGCAACAACGATTAGTAAGATCGGAATATATATATCCTTACAGCTGGTGTTGCTGCCCTTCTGGTGAGTGGAAACAGTTGAGTTCCTGCACCTCCTCCTAATATGATGGATGCCACATTTTTCGGGTCGGCTCTTCGTCTCTCAACTCGGGGTATTTGTAGGGTCTAAAGATCAAATAAGAACCATTAAGAATGATATTTTTTCCAAAGTAAATCAAAGACAGAAATCAAAATCAAAGTCAAAATAAGCATCACCAAACAAACTTCCAATCAGCAAATTGGATCAACTAACCACAGTCTCCTTGGCATTGTTTGATGTCAAAACAGAAGAAGCAACACCAGGCTTGACATTATTGACATGCTTGACAGCTCTCAAGCTTTTCCCCAACTGATTGATCAAACCCTTGTTGTTTAGACTCCCTCTGATGGTTTCACCCCAAAATTTGCTCTCTCCATTCTTCAAACCAGTTTTCACAACATGTGTGTTCGCTTTCAAGCCCAAACAGCAAGAATCCATGGCACCAAGCTATCACCCTCTTCGCAGCAAACACCAGAAGATGATGGATTGCACTTTTGCAGGTGTGTTTCCTCTTGGGAAAAGTACTGGACAGAGATCCCAATAAAGAAGAGTTCCAAACTAAGTAACCAAGTAAAGTACAGATCACATAAAGATATACTGCTAGAAATGCGAAATGGCCCAACTTGCACAAAACTCTCACCGGTGGAGTAAAGTAGGGAACAAATTCAAGCAATTACAAAAAAAGCCAAGTTTAACTGTAGCTTAAAGGCACAAAGCTGTAATAAAAGCAATACCCATGTAAGAGAAGATACCCAAGAATCCAGAAATCTATACCACGAAGCCAAAGAAGCAAACTTTAAGACTTGAAAGTCGTAAGCAAGATCACAGCAGAAAACAGAGTAACTTGACTTATTCACACCAATTAACTAACAAGACAAGTTTTTTTTTTTCTCCTCTTTAGATTGGTTGAATATAGGAAGAAGAATGTGAGAGTGCAATGCCGTGAACTGAAGTGATAAATATCGGTGATTGATTGCTATGGGTTCATTGGCTTGTGAGCTACTCACGAGAAATCCTGCATTTCCGCAGTTTTATACCTTAAAAATAATGTGAAGTGTAAACTGTTGACTGCGATCTCTCTCTCCCTCTACTCTAATTGCCAATGGCCCAATACTGTTGTGAAGTCCACTTTCTTCTCGAGTCCAAGTTTCTAGGTTACTATCTGGTGCAAAGGAGAAACCATTATAAACACAATACTTGTCCACGTCACCCATAGACCAAAATAAAACTCAAATTTGAATATTTATTAATATTTTTTTATATTATTATTTTATCATCAACGAGCAATTACTCGATCACATGACCAGTGGTGAATTTTTGCAAATTACTCTATGTTTTTCTTGGATACTTTTCTAGTTTAAAATTTGATAATGAGCTTACTGGTGTGATTATGGTACCACTTAATTGAAAAATCATCTGTTTCACGAGTAATAATATGTGAAATGTTCAACCGACAATGTTCTGTAATTTTGTAAAATGGTGGTCCAGAAATCACAGGTGACACAAAAAAGACTAGTAGAAGGTGATTTAATAAAAGGTGGCAGAGTACAAGAATCATGCCCAAAAAGGAAGGTGTACGTCTTGTTTTTGGTGCCTTAGAAAAAATCTTGGCCACACATGTGATCTTAGCACCATGATCAGAATGAAATAATAGACGGACCTGTACGAGCCATGACGAGCCATCACCAGGCCCACGTGCCAAAATCTATCAGGCTTTTTCTCTTTTGTCTCGACTCTTGAATAAGCTTGATGCTTTGGTGGGCCCCTGTTCTGCTATCTACTCTTGTCTGTTTGCGCTATATATTGTCTCCCTGTATTCGGCCCAAAGCGTCAGCCGTCGTCGTAGAAAATTAATCTCGTTATAGCATACACCACTTCCCACTTGACGATAATCAAGGTTCTTTTTTTTTTCTTAATCGAAAGCATCTCCCCCAGCTGCAAGAGAATCATAAAATATCAAACAATAATTCAGCTAACTTTATCACAATAATTCAATCACTTGTCGGGTAAATATTAACTAGTAATATGATTTCAATCTAGATGTGTGATTGATGTACGATTGGTTCTATTTTATGAAACACTTATTAGCTTATAAGAAATAACAGAAATTTACATTGCTATGTAAACAGACAAAATTATATACTATTTTTAGAGTTTATTCTATATAAGTAAATTTCTTTCGAATTGTTCTGTCGTTATTTAAGTGTATGATTTTTTTGTTTTAAATTTTGAATATTTTATTATAAGTGTAATTACTCACTGCCAACATACAAATGACTCACCGGTTGCTCGATCAATCGTAGCCTAATTGAACAAGGTTATGTTGTTTGTTTTATGATTCATTCGATCATGCACATGAAACGTTGATGGGTTTTTGTTGGACTTTATTGGGAGACAGGTGACAGGACACCACTCATATTTTTCAAATTGAAGCGCCAGATTTCTGGGCCGCACACGTGTCTCAAACTCTGTTGTTGATTGGTTGTAGAATACGGCTAGTAGTACAAAATGTATTTTAGGTTTTTTCACACGTTGTAATAGGCATTCGACACCTTTCACATTTCGCCCCAAAAAAAACAAAAAGGAGAAAGACACCTTTCACATTTTCCACACAAAAAACAAAAAGGAGAAAGACACCTTTCACCTTATAAATTCCATAGATGAAGATAGGTTAAGCCTTTAAGGCAAACGAGCTTTAGTAACTTTTTCTGTTTACCCATCCAGTCTATCAAATTCTGTCACGTTTTGAGACACATCGGCGTTATCAGTAATGAAAAGTTGCGTTTTGAGTTCCGGGTTTCGGAAAAAACTAAGACAATAAAACGAGTAAGTATATCAAAATTGTCACCCCTCATCCCAATCGAAACAAATGGCACAAATTGTCACCCCTCCTGAGTCCTGACTCTTGATATTGTTTTTGCCTTTTGGTACCACAACCAGATATGGGCCCGCCATGGATTTGGATTGATGCTATGTAAGGATGGCAATTGGTATCAACTGATTAAGCAACTAATTAAAACTAATTAAGAAAAAGGAAAAGAGTTATTTACCCACGCAGTTAAAACATGAAAGCATCATCATCATCATCAGTGGTGAGTGGTCAGATCTAAACATGGGTTAATTAGTTAATTGAGATTGGATTTACTTTACTGCTTAAAATTCATACGCAGGGCCCATTAGTCATCATCTTCTTGAACTAGTGGAAATTGACGCTGCCATCTCCATCTTCATCTACCTGCCGTATCATTTGTTACACTCAGCCACCGTGCTCTTCATCCCCAGCTTCTTCAGCGCCGCGTGCAGCTCTGTCGCCGAGATCAACCCGTTCTTATCCATGTCGTACAGATCGAACGCGTCCTTCAGCTCCTTCCCCGCATCCTCTCCGCTGTCAGAACCGGAGAATAGGTTCGAAAATAGGTTATACCCATTCGGATATTTTTGGTATCATACCCTGCCATACCCGAAATGATAAATTCAGATATTACCCATACTCAGTCAAAGCGGGTATTATCTACCCGGTCAAACGAGTATAATTACGGACGGGTATCCAGGTATGGGTACCCGTTGCCATCCCTGATGCTATGAGAACAAAAATGCATGGCCCAGTTAAATTGATAAGACACATACGTTGTGTTGTGCTGTATCAGGAGAAGTGATAAGAGATCGTACCGGAAAGAACAGAAGCAAAGAGGTACGTGTAAACACTATCTGACAAATTCCTCACATGCGTTGCTAGGAAGATTAGGAGCAAATGTCTACTCCATAGAGCAATCACCTATTTTGCAAAACCACTATCAAACTCTATTCCCCCATCAAGATCAACCAAACACGTCAAGAATAGAAAGGTCGCTACAGCACAAAGAGACTTACGTCGGACTTAGCTAACGGCATTCGTAGAAGGAACAACTTTGAAGCTCGCTAGGGAAATGGAGCACGAGATGAGAGTAATACTAGACGCACGAAATACAAGATGCCACAGACTTTGATTATATTTGGTTGGTACTCTAGTGTCTGATAGGAATGTTTAAAAGATGTTCACTTCATTTGTGCTCACCAAAGCAAAGACCTTCCGAGTATAAAGCTTGAATCCGTGCACTTTGCACAACTGGGATTTTTACGCATGTACCTCAACTTAACAGTCCGCATACGCTTGTCTCCACTCAGTTACTACTATTATAACCATCCGGTATATCAACAAATTGCATGTCTCTAACGACCTTGAGCACAGACCACACGAAAAGCTTCAACACAACCACTAGATATGATGCACAAGGATGAGATAAACTCCTATTTTAGGTTCGAGAACAAAACTAAGAGAAGCCTGTATTTGAGGTCGCTCACTAACCAAATGGACAACAATTTGTTCTGTTGAATACCCATCCATTAAATGCTACCGCTTGTACATCCAAACTCATTCAAAAAAAGCATCCAGCATCACGTCCAAAGCATCCAAGAACTAACGATGCACAGGTATACAATGTTGCACAACCAGACATACAACAGCAAACCCGATAAAACAAAAATCATACTTCGTATGGGAGACAAACAATCATCCAAAACAAAAGCAAACCCAATAAAACTAGAAGCCTCGCATTTCAAAAATTCCAAAGACACTTCATTAAACACAAAACGGTAACTCATTGTCTAAGATTTCGTAAATCATGCATCCTAACAAGACAGGGCAGAGCAATATCTTCGATGGAAAAGTAGGAGCAGTCAACTCACAAATTACTACATAACACTAAATGCAAATAGACCAAACAAGAATCTAGGTGTTGGTTGCCCTGGTGTAGATCTGCTGACTGGCATGGGCAGAAACCATCCTGATTAAACCTCTGGACATCAGTTCTTTAATTGCCCTCCTGGCAAGTGATCCGCTAATCTGTGCAACACATGTTAACATGGAATAAGGTGAGAGATGCATACAAATAAAAACTATATTGACTAAAGGAACAGCATTGCAACTTACACAACAAACAATTTGGTAACAAAACATAGAGGCTACAATTTCTATTCAATAAACCAGGAGGTGCTAAAAAGTTATCCGAGTTAGTGACAAACAAAGGTAAACCAGGAGGTGCTGCAAAGTGATCCGAGTTGTTGACAAACACAGCTGTAATCCACACCAATGATTGAACAAGCCTCAAGTCATATAATGCACACAAAAAATCATCTCACGAAAAGCATCTAACTACTCCACTATAAGTAAATACAGGGATGCAAAAACCACAACTACAAACTGAGGAGCCCAAAATAATTCACAAAAGGTGACAAACTAGCCTTCTCGCAGTAACTAGAAAACATTTTTCTTCTTTCCACACCAAACAAAACTAGTTTTCCCAATGGAATATCATACACATCAAATCATTCAGATATCGATGACTCTCATTCAATTTCAATTGCAAATGCACAACCAAGCAACCTTATGATTCATTATTCAATACAAACAAATTATAATCAATCACTATTAATCACACCAGTTAGAATTTCCCTCATCGGTCCAACCACACACACATCCACTTGTGTGAAACGAAGAAAAATGAAAAGAAGGATTGGAGAAATTACCCTCATACGATCAGAAAGGATGGAAGGAGTGACGAGCTTGAACTTTGGTGCTTCAGTCAGGAGCTTATCGTAGGTAGCCTGGTCGAACAAGACCATGTTGTTGACCTTCTCCTTCTGCTTTCCCTTGCTCCACTTCTTCTTCTTCTGCTTTCCTCCTCCGGACTTCGCCGGCTTCGAGGACGGTGGTGGAGCCGCCGCCTTCTTCGGTGCCTACGAAAATTAACCAAAGACAACCACCAAATTAACCTCTCATAAGAGAGAACACCTAAACCACATCAAGGCACGAAGTGGACGAAGAAGAAGACCATAACTTACCATTGGATCTGATCAGATACGGGAGATGGGAGACGAAGCAGCAGCTGCGGAGTGAGGAGGAATACTAAGGAAGACGCCCGTGTAATCTGACCTAGGGTTTTGCTTTTAAGGTTGACAGTTGTTTGTAAACGACGGCGTCTTTGTTTTCCAAATGGGCCTATATGTTTCGTGTTCAAATCATCCCAGGCCCATAAGCAAAAAAGTTTGGGCCAACGCGTTCTTGGGCTTAATGGTTTTGTCTCGTTTAATAATTTATTAATTTGTATTTGATGGAAAACGTAACTAATTTTAAAAAATTCAATGGACACCACACTTACATAACTTACATTGAGAACGACAATAAGTGAGTGTAATTATTATTAACCCTGATTATATCATTACGAAGCTAGTTACTAACGTAAATGAGCCAAGAAAGAAATTCGCAAAAGAAATGAAACATTATTCATTCAAAGGTTTAAAAATTAAATTTGAGTCAAGCCATTTTTTTGTGTTTATTAACTTAATTTGATATTCTGATGAGCAACATGAGCTTATTATTTGCTTATAAAAGGTAAAGCTAGCAAGGAAAGTAGCAGAAGCAAGCAGATCCTGGGAATTGCACGTGGCAAGCCCTTTTTTTCCTTTCTTTTTATATATATATATTCTAAGTTCTAACAAATTAAACTACAACCTCATATGTATTTTTACATATTTATTATTGCAGAAAAGTTAAATAAGACATTTCCGTTGCTCGCGATATAAAACCTAAAATTATAGCGTGCCGAATATAATAGTTTCACAAAAAATATAAAAACTTTTACGACTAAACAAATTAAATCATAGAATATTACTAGACTCACCAAAGTGATCATGATCTAATAAGATTTTTTGACCTATGGTAGTGATAATTAGTTAGTGTGCTAAATTGCTAATTAATTAATTATAACTCACCAAAGGAAGCAAAGAGGATGAAGAATGCCAAGAAAATGGCAATGGTGCTACTACTGATAGACTTGGCCGCCATTTTTCTTTTGCCTTAATTTTGATGTTTTGGTGCAAAATGTCTTATCCACCACGTTTCTAATGTGGCTAATTAAAGCCTTGTTTGGCTTCGTTTTTATAGAGGTACATAGTGTCATCCGACAAGTTTCTTTGAACAAGAATGAAATGGGACAATGGGCTGATATGTCCAGTTCATCTCAAGCCCAGAAGCAATACTAGATAGATATGAATCACAAACATTGTGGCGATGCGAAAAAATTAAAAATGATAAAATATGGGTATATAAATATATGCATATTAATATATGTTGTATATATATATATCATTTACAATAACAATAATAAATAATACAATTGAAACGTCAATTTCGAATTAAGTTTAGTCTTATAAATACTTTTAAAAACTATAATTTACATTAAATATTCTTTTGATACCAATAATTGCTTAGAATGATGACAAAAAATATAAGATATGGGAGGACCGGGAAGTAATGAATAGTATACGTATCGTATAGATGTTCGTTGAGTATTAATGTCGAAAACGAAATTCACACAAATAGGACACAAAAAATGTACATGAGTTTCCCAGACACCATTTTATTCACTAAAAAAGCAAACGACAGAGATAAGGATTTTTATAATTATTTTCATAAAGTAGAGAAAAAGTAAATAACTGTTCCGACCTTAGCTTAGTTAGTAGAGCGTGGGACTGTAATTGGGAAATCTGTTCAGTAATCCTTAGGTCGTTGGTTCGAATACGGCAGCTTGGATCTTTTTAACGCTTTTTTTGTTTGCCGGATTCCAATTCTTTTGGGCCGTGTAAGATTCATTGAAGAAGCCCATATTAAAAATGGGCCACCAAAGTTGAGAAGTGGCTTAAATAGAAACTAGCAAAACTCCTCTGTTTGTGTTTATCATTAATCATTATCAAACACTTTTTGCTTCATGATTATTACCATAGTTTAATTTATTTTGTTCTTCTTTGGTCACAAACTCACATTACATACGCCATAATTCAGCACTTTTTTCATATAATTTCAATAGTCAAGAGACAAGGCTCAAACTTAAATTCCTACTTAACACAAATAGGAATGACAATTGAGAGGGTATGGGTAAATACCCAACTCACACTCAAAACTAAATATTCATTATCTTTCATACTCAATATACCCGATACTTAATTGGGTATGTAATGGATATCCAATTACACTTATTTATTTATTAGTTTACTTAATAAAATTATTTCACCAATTTTTTTAATTCTTTTATAATTACTTAGGTTTGTTTTCACTAGTTATGCTTATTTTTTACCATCTTGGTTCATTTTTTCCCATTTCGGCTCTTTTTTTACCGTTTCGACTTGGTTTTTAGCGTTTTAGTTCGTTTTTTACTATTTATGCTTTTTTTTTATCATTTTCGCTTAATTTCTTACCATTTTAACTACTTTTTTTTATCATTTTGGCTCATTTTTTACTATTTTGGCTCACTTTTTATCATTTTGGCTCGCTTTTTACCATTTTTGTTCTTTTTTTTTACCATTTTGGCTTATTTTTTTATAGTTTTGGCTCATTTGTTTATTATTTTGGCTCGCTTTTTTATCATTTTTGCCTATTTTTTTTATCATTTTTGACTAATTTTTTACCATTTTAACTCGTTTATAAATTTAAAAAAGTAGTAATTTAATTTGCAGAGAATGCTCATTTCTTTTTCATGAAACTAATATAATTATAAACTCATCATTAGACTCTTCATTTTTATTTATTTATAATTATTGTATTTCTTTTTGGTATTTTGTTCTTTTAATCTTTATTTATTATTGGAACTAATTGTGTCGGTTCGTTGATCTTAGTTTTTTATTTTAACCCGTAAAAGTTGAAACTCGAACTAAAAATTTTACTAATACTTTTTTGGTGATAACTAATGAGGTATATGCTAACTTTCAAAAAAAAAAATGAGGTACATACATAACCGATGGAAAAAAAAACTTTGAATTAGTTTACATTTGTTTTAAGTAGAAATGTTTCCAAAACTTTGTTATTCTTACGCGCTAATAAGAAGCCCAATGGGTTTCTTTAAAAAAAAAAGCCCAATGGGCTAACTATTTTTCATTAAAAAAATCGACAGGGTTTTTGTCAAATAAAGAAGAGAGAAAGAATTTAGATTTTCTTTTGATTTAATTCTCCCTGAAAGGCTTAACCCACACAAGCCCCTACTTCTTCCCTTCCCTTTTAATACAGATCGTCTTTTTCTCATCAGAAACCACCGCTGCCCGCCGCCATGTCAATAATTGCAGGTTTGTACGAGAAATTCATCTGCGGTTACGAGAAGTTCATCAGAAAATGCTGTCTTTCGGACCAATTTTCCTGTTTTTCCACTTGACGTAGGAATTTGGACGTAAAATAGGAGCTCTGACGGTATTAGTGAAGGGTTGTTGATAAGTGGGTGGCAGTGGCACACTAGTTTAATTGTCTAACGGTAGAAACGTTGGGTGCTAAATTGTCTAACGAAAAAATCTTGGGTACCAATTTGATCATTTTGAAAAGTGGGTGATTAAATTATTAAATCAAACAAAGTAAAAGAAAAACCAAAGTGGTTCAACCTTGAAATGAAATTTTCAGCTTGTCTGTTTCACAAGTTCAACAGGCTAGGTTACCGATTTTTATCGGTTCAATCAAAATTCGATTTTCAAGGTAAAACTGGACAGAAAATTAGATCGGTCTTCGATTTTATCAGTTTAACCGACTGGTCCGGTCCAATTTTTAAAACCATAATTTTTATACATACTCCCTCCTGTCTTTATTATTTTATGTTTTGGGACAAAACCTTGTACTCAATTAAGTGACATCCTGAAATAAAATATTACTCCCTCCGTCTTTTAATAAACGTCGTTTTGAAATAGTAAGAATTGGTAGAACAATGATTTTTGATCTTATTTTATCCCACATTGTTTTATTTTTGCTCCTAATTTCCACTCAAATTATCACACGATCATCAAATTGGGTTGATGCATAATTTTTTTTTTGTAATTTGCACAAAATATATGCTTCGGAAAAGATAAAATGACAAATATTATGAACAGTAAGAATCCGTAGGAAAATAATATTTATTAAAAGACGGAGGAAGTATATTTTAATCCACAATTTTTTTTCCTTTTCTGTGGCAGGTAATATCCAATGAGAATACACAATCTCTCCTAAGTTAAATATGCAAGTTTGTATAGTAACTTAAGTAGGTTCACTATTGGTTTATAGGAATTAATTAAGGTATAAACCATTAATTAAGAAAGAAAATGGAGAATTAAAAAAATAATTATATTTAGTTTTTAAAAAATGGTTTCAAATTTCCTATCAATATTCCGCCACTTATCCTAAAAAGGAAAGGGGTGAGAATTCGAGCCTAAGGTTGGTAACTTTAGTTTTGATTCTTTGAAATTTTAGCCTTTTCAATTGTTGCGGTTGAAATTGAATAGTAGAGAGATTTTTTTCTGGAAAAATAGACACTTCTGTTGGAAATTTATTATATAATTTATAAGTTTAATAATTATTATACAATAAATCACTTAATTAATGAAACGTTTGCATGAGTCATTACAATTATTATGTAGTGCCGTTGGGTAGCTTAATAGTGTTATATTATATGCAACCTTTAATATTAATATTAATTATATGCGGCATACTACTAATTACATGGAAAATATTTAAGGAGAGAAATACGTGAACATGTATGTAAATAATAATACTAGTGAGCTACTAGTCATAAATATACACATGTATACTATTATTATATTATCTTGTGCAGTATTTTGAAAAAAATATTGTGAGCACGGGTGTTTGACAATTCGGGAAGATTTTTGGTCGCATTCAACTGATTGTCGTATCTCTTGAGAAGAGCGGTTTTAATACCTGTGCATAAGGGACGTTTATTCTCTAAGGATAGAGCCTCGTGGCGTGCTTCAATCATCAGGCTACTTTTATCCCTTATCTTTTTGTTATTTTATTTATAAATATTATCGAATATACTAATTATTTATTGTGTCTATATTTGATTTTCTCACATTATCAATTCTAATTCATTATTTATTGTTTACGTATGTACCAATATTTTCCAACAACTTCTCATTAGTTACACACTGGTTTTGAAATCACTATGAAATTCATTTTCTAGAATTTTGCTAAAATTATGGAGTAAGCACTGATTTCTTTATCACCTTGTTTTTTACCTTCTCTCCATCATAGACATATAACATATTGTTGATGACTTATTATCTTTTTCTTCTTTTTTAATAATTTATTTTTGTTTCTTTTTACGTCAATGTTAATGTACAATAGATATGCAGTATTAGTTTATCTAATTTGATAACAATATATATTTTTAATGCATTACAATAGACATACAATATTAGTTTATCAAAATGGTAAAATACACTCCTGCATTTTATTATATGTTTGGATAAGCTATTACATTTGTAACAAAAATTACTTAATAAATTTCTTAATTATTTGTCTCCAATTTGATTACAATAGACATGCCAAATAAAACAGGGATGTAGGATTTATCTAATTTGATATTGGCTTATTTTCTAATTAATTAATTATAAGAAATAAAATTCTTTTAAAAAATAACAATTTAACATAAAACCTACCTATTACTACAAGTTTCTTCTTTACGAACGAGGGCACATGTCACCATAGTAGAGAAAATATATTTAACACTCAATTAAAAAAAATAGCAGTTTTTTATCCCTCTAATTCCGTTCTTGATCCAATGTAGAGACAATGCATGTTCGTTATACCCTTCATGACTCGTTTAGGAATAACCAATTTGTGGGGTGGTTGGAGTATCGTGAGAGGAACTATAACTAATCCCAAATTTAGAGTTACGAAGGTGTAGCCGTGCGCATATTGTGTTTTCTGGTTTATGCTTCTTAAATACTATTAATTAATTAAATATAAAGTGTTAGTAAAAAGGACATTAGTGACTAGAAAAATAGTGAAAAATTGCCACGTAAATAAGATACCATTAATTAATCAAAGCATATTTCTCTTGTTAACGTTATTAACAAGAGAGAGAAGTTTTGTTCCCGTTTGTTTTTCTTTTTTTTGAGAGAGAATGAATTAACGGTGTCACCAATTTTATGTGTTTTTTTATAAATAATTTTATGTTCTAAAAATGATATGGTTTAATCTAAGTCATCCATTTTTTATTAATGATTTAGATTTTTTGAACAAATCAATTTTCATAAAGCTTATTTTTGAATTAAAATTCAATAAAATACGAAGGCAACATGAAAAGGAACGCCATAATATTTTATTAAAATGCTAAAATAAATTCAACCATATACAAATGTGACATTTTTTCTTACTAAGAAATATTGAAATCGTAAAAAGTAAAATGAACGAGATTCAGAATAAGTTTAAGTATTTCTCAACAAAAAGAAAAAGAAAAAGAAAGAAAAGAGAATTAAGTTTAAGTAAACATTGATAACCAAAAACCAAACAAAATTCAGTCTGCTAAGTATAGTTCCAGTAAGTACTCCGATATTGCTCGTATGATTTGTCAATTCTTGACTAAAATTTCGAATTGAAGTCGTAGTATGAAAGGAAAAAATTATACTGGAAGAGTCATTTTTTTTTCAAAACCAGATAAAACTCGAACCGGATTACCTAGTGAAATAAATAAATACTATGAAAAAAAAGTAGCAGTAGATTGGTACTAGTATTAATTACTCCCTTCATTTTTTAAAGAATGACTTTTCCCTGCGGATTGTTACTATTCATAATACTTGTCATTTTAACCTTTCTGAAACATATATTTTGTGCAAATGACAATTTTTTTTTTTATGAATCAACCCAATTTGATGATGTTGTGGTAATTTGAGTGGAAATTAGCAGTAAAGATGCAACAACGTGGAATAAAATAAGTTCGTAAATCAACAGCTTACAGACTTTTACTATCCTAAAAAAACCGTCCATATTTTATAATCCCACAACTACTCTCCCCTCTCTTTCGCAAAAGCTGAGCAGACCCAAACAAAACAGGGCTGTACTCTACTACAGGAGCATGATAGCACAGGTCCGAAAAACATGAGCATAATAGCAGCAGTAGGTCCGAAAACAGAAAACTGCAAAAACCCACCTGCCCAGTGCGCACGCTATCCCTCTCCCTCCCGCAAATAGTAACAAAATCACAATAACCGTACTCGCCCACTACTAGGAGTGACAAATGGGTGGGTATGAGTAATGATTAAATGGGTATGAGTGAGTATGAGTATCATACCCATTTATTATCCATATAATTTTTTAAATGGGTACCCATACCCATTATACTTACTCATTTATACCCATTTA
>NBIL01146511.1:0-13871 GCA_002752925.1 Viola pubescens var. scabriuscula | reverse complement strand
TAAAATAAGACCCAGTTCAGTAGTAGAATCGAATCGCCCTATACTCAAAATGGGTCTCTGTTCTGATGCTCTGTTTTGCTCTCTGTTGGTGAGTAGTCTTGAATTTCAAAGTGAAAGCGATTGGGGGAGAGAAAGAGAGGGAGATGGAGCGAGAGAGAAAGAAATGCCTTTTTTTCTTATGGCCCTGAACACGAAACAAATTTTGTCTCTCTAAATTCACGCTTTGTTTTTTTGAAGATTGAAGGACAATGAAATCCTTGCATGGAAGCCAAGCTATATAGGTGTGTAGGTGTGTAGGTGTGTGTACTGTAGACTGTCACTTTTGCTTATGTTACATTTTAACTGTACTCGCTTGTTTGGTTTGCACTTGCACATGCTCTGCTGTTGATTGTTGTGCGTTTTGGTCACAGCAAAAACCTTGTGATCTTGTGGGTGATTTGAGAAAAAATGGTTCTTTCTTGTGGCAGAAGTAATTTCTTAAATGCCGTTTTGCATTAGAGGCTTTAGAGCAACCCTTTTGTGGGTCGGTTTTCTCGTCATATTCTATCGTGAACTCATACTTTATATTTTTTTTTAGATAACTCACACTATACATGTAAATAAATACCGTGACAAAAATGTGAATTTTTTTTATATTTTTTGAAAAATATCAATTCATTTTTTACTGTGCACTTATTAAGTGATACAATTTATTTTTTACGGGATCCCCTTCATAAGTATGGAGTTCTTGTAGCACTTTAATGGTACGTAGATCCTGTCATTTATATAAGTCGGGAATGGAAGTGAAGAATGAATCAATATTATCATAATATATACTAATTGCTCAAAAGACTCACACTTATACACTCAACTATCAACGTATTATTTATGTAAATAGAACATAAAGTATAAGCTGATATACCATAATTGCTCGATTTCTGCATCTAATTATTTTTCATTTTGCCCTTAAAAAAATCTAATTATTTTTCATTTTTTTCCTCTTTTGGGATTAAATTATTAATTAGCCTTTTGCTCTCGACTGTCACCTAGTTAGCCTATATTATATGCATATTATAATAATAATAATAAAATCACTTGCATTATAAAGCGTATTTCATGATTTTAGACCTAAAGTGTGATGTAATTAGTCCAAAAGGGAAAAAGAATAAAAAAATAGTTTACAAAATAAAATGCTCAACTTAATTTACCGAGAAATTATTAAGTTTATTCGGTGTATATAGTTTTATATTGGCTCATTTATATTTATTAGTGTAAACGAGTGTAAACCTATTTTTAATTTTAAGAAATAAATCAAATATGAGTCTTATATATTTTGGCGTGAATAGGTAAACTTAAAAGTATATGCATCCGGTGTACCCAAATTAGGAGTGTGTATTCGCTATCAGATCAAAGTAATTGCCAATCGGCACCTATGCAATGTCTTTACTTCTTTTTTTCTTCTTTATTTTAGGTTATTTTGTTTTCGTTTTTGTTTTTTTTATGTTATTTTGTTACTTTAGTGAATTTTGGCAACAAACTTTGTGCATTCAATGCTTTGTCAGCACTCCAGAAGTAGAATATCATGAATTGATCCGAAAACTGGATCATGTGTGGCCAGTCCCACAACTTATTCTCTATATAGATGACGACACAGTGTAACTTGTATAGTTAGCAAGAGTGAGCTGGGAACATTTCAAAATTGTAATATTGATTTATGTCTATCGAGTATCCTCTCAAGTGATCCTTTTATATTGAAATTGATCTCATTTGAATATATCGGACTTTTGAAAGAGGTAATTTTTTTAGCATAGTTTACTCTAATCTTAAAACTCGAACTCGAAATGTTAGTTATGAATAGACAAGTCCCTTGTCAGATTCATTGATTTATGTTGCAATCTACCACAAGCAATGTCAAAAGAAGAGATTGAATTTATAACCGGACCGAACCACCTGCACTTTTGCCATGTTGTTCTGCATTTTACATGTTGCCATATTGTCCATGACAACCCATTATGCTCTCGGGAAGTAAAACGATGGTAAAGAAACTTTTTGAAAAGAGACAAGAAAGAACTAAAGCTTAATTGATAGTAATTCAATAAAAATAGGAGAAGCAATGTGTAAACATTCATTTTGTTTATGATAGTAAAGTAAAGCAGACAATAATCAAAGTATGTGTCCTAAACATCAAGTACCAGATACATGTGATGTGATACAACTCAAACAAATGGCAAAACATAGACCCCCTTACTAGTTACTACCACCAAGATGATAACGCCAACCGTCCCCCGCTACTACGAGAAAGTAAGAAACAAGGACAGTGCTTAAAAGAAGTAAAACAAAAAAAAATTATAAAGAATAGAATGACCGCTCCAAACTGTAATTAGTTAACCCCTCAACCCAAGCAAGCCGATCAACTCCTTGCTTATGCAATAGCAGGCATGTCCTTGAGCCATCGGTCCAGTGGCTTCCCGATCGAATACACAATGAAGCCAATCTCCCTCAGCTGTTCCGCGTTCACAACATTCCTTCCATCAAACACGAAAGCTGGTTTCTGCATGTTCTCGTATATCCTCTTGTAGTCGAGAGTCTTGAACTCATCCCACTCGGTCAAAATGCAGATACCATGGGCTCCCTTGGTTGCCTCATACGCATCCCAAGTTACACTCACTTGCTTATTAACAGTGGAGGGGCTCATTGGTTGGAGATGAAGAGGATGATCCCAATCAAATTTGTTCATGGTGAGATCCCTCTGAATCTGGTCTACAGTAACCTGTGGATCATAGATGCTCAACAAGGCCTTGTCTCCCAACAAACCCTTGCAAACATCGATAGCTGGGGTCTCCCTAGTGTCACCAGTGTCCTTCTTGAAGGCAAATCCTAGAATGGCAATCTTCTTCTTTGAAACAGTGTTGAACATAGACGAGACAACACGGTTTACAAATCTGTTCTTCTGGTAATCATTGATCTTGATGACTTGTTTCCAGTACTCTGCCACATCTGGAAGACCATTGCACTCGCAGATGTACACCAGATTCAGAATATCCTTCTGGAAGCAAGACCCACCAAAACCAACACTAGCATTCAAGAACTTGGGACCAATTCTTGAATCCTTACCAACAGCAAATGACACTTCAGCGACATCGGCCCCTGTTGCCTCACAGAGAGCAGACATGGCATTAACAGAGGAGATCCTCTGTGCCAAGAAGGCATTGGCTGCAAGCTTAGACAGCTCAGCAGACCAAAGGTTGGTGGTTAGTATGCGGTCCTCAGGGACCCATTGAGAATAAACATCCTTCAATGCTTTAATGGCCTTCTGCCCTTCTGGGGTTTCCCTACCACCAATAAGGACTCTATCAGGTTCGAACAGATCAACGATTGCAGTTCCTTCTGCAAGGAACTCAGGGTTTGATAGGATCTGGAACTTGATCCCCTTGTTGTTGTGGGTCAGAATTTTCTCAATTGCCTCTGCTGTCTTAACTGGCACTGTTGATTTCTCAACAACAATTTTGTCAGACTTTGAAACATTAGCAATCATACGTGCAGCGCTCTCCCAATATGTCAGATCTGCAGCTTTACCAGCTCCAAGACCCTGAGTCTTGGTTGGTGTGTTAACGGAAACAAAGATTATATCAGCCTCAGCAACATGTTTCTCCACTTCAGTGCTGAAGAATAGGTTCCTTCCCCTGCACTTCTTCACAACATCTTCAAGACCAGGCTCATAGATAGGCAGCTGCTCACTGTTCCAGGCTGCGATACGAGGGACAGAGATATCTACGACAGCCACTTCAATTGACGGGCACTTCAGTGCTATGACAGCCATTGTAGGCCCACCTACATATCCAGCTCCAATGCAACAGATCTTCACCATTTTCCTTCTCCTGGTAAAGGAAGTAAAATTCATAGTTAAACTCAAGATCTTCAGCTTTTGAAAGTCCTACTATGAATGATCTCACCTCAAACAAAATAAGAAAAGCGAATCATTTCGACAACTAAAACTAATCAAAATCAAAACTTTCTATCACGCCAGTATCGCAAAACATAAGAGCATGTATATCACTTAATCATCACAAGCAAACATCAGTCCCTTCAAGGATTTCAACAACTTTGAGCTAAGAACACTAAGATCTAAACCAAACTACGCAACTTGCAACAGTAGATCTACCACAATTCAGATCAAAACAACGCTAGATCTAATCAATTTTCAATTACCAAGCAAACAAATTCCATCATTCAAACAGATCAATTCCCCCGGAACAGAAACACAGAAATTTCAAAATTTCAAACAAAATCAAAACCAAAAATGACGAAACTAAAGACAGATCTGGAACAGAGATTGACTGATGGAGACTTGGATTCGTACCTTTTCTTACTGGATTTTAGCGGCAAGAGAAGAGAGTGAATCGCGGTATAAACGTCCGAAGAGAGAGAAAAAGGGAGGAGACTGGGATTAGTGGTTTTGTTTGTTATAACGGAAACCAGAGGGGGGATAGGCGGGTTTAAATACACACAGGGAATCCGAGATCTGCCCCTGTGAAATTCTGTAATTAGTAATTACTATTGCTTGATGAGGAAATCTCAACGCATTACAGAGGGGTAAGACGGTAACTTGATATTTATTAAATTAAATTAAAAAAATTACTTGATCTGTCTTTTGGTTCGAAGAGAGAAAAAAATATTCCACGCGGTGTTTTTGGACAATTAGGCTGCAATCTGGACTGCATATGGCTACATTGGTGCTTTCCTGGAGGATGCTTTGCTCATTAGGTGCCAACCTTTTCTTTCCATTTTCTGTTAATTTTACACGTAAATTAGAGCAATTGAGTAATGGGTAATTCCTCAAAAACAATAAAAAATAGGAATAGATTTGCAAATGAAAAATTAATTACTTATTCTCCGTCTATTCTCCTGCTAAAATAACTCTCCACAGAACTCTCTCATCTACTTTAGCTTTTGTCCAAACCCCGCTATCTCAACCAGACATGACAACGCTACAGAAAGAAATAAAGTTGTGGAATAAAATACAATTTTTTATTCCATGATGTCAGCTAATTTGGACAATATTTTTAGCTTAAAACGATAATTAAATAAGATCAGAGAGAATAAAAAAGTTAATTCAGGGAAAAAATATGTGCATATATGTTGATTTTAATAGAGTTGTATAAGGATGTCACAAGAGAAGATTTAAAAAAGTATTTGATAGTTAAAAACACTTATTCTTAATTTCTAACCCCTAGTATATATATATTCAATGGATCAAGTTTCCATTGGGATTAATAGTATGTAAGTTGTTAAGGGGAAATACCTAAAAAGTTATATAGTTTACTATTTTTTTTTATTTTGACTTTGATAGTTAAAAATTATTATAAAAGATGTTAAAATCAATTTTTAACTACTTAACTTCAATAGCTTGAGCCGAAATAAAGAATAATTTGAATTGAATTTTTACTTCAATAAATTGAGAAATGATAAATTAGCATAAAAAATAAGAAAAAAACCTATAAAATCACCCAAAGTTTGTACCAAATATTCAGAAAACACTCACATTTGTAATTGAGTCTACCCTAATTTTAAAATTATCTTAAAATTTGTTTGGCTGACGTGAAAATTAATTTATTACAAAAATGACATAGAATTTTTTTTCTCTCTCTACACCCGATAAACGCTGAAGTGAAAAAAAAATTGAACGTAAAATCAATTCCAACATATCTAAAATTGCATATCATGTTAATCTAAACCAAAAGTAATGTAAACTTTGAAATTCTATCAAAAGTATAAAAAAAATAGACACGAGTTAATTAATTGTTTGGATTATATTAAACCAAGTACCAACTATCTTAAAATTTCCAAATAACATTCAAAAAAAAATGTTGTAAAATATAGTAAAGCATAACCGAGTATTAATTAATTGTCTGGATTATTTTTTATTTTTTATTTTATTTTTATTGGGTTCTGTCACGTCAGCGTCTCAAAGAGAGGGTTGGAAAATTTTCAATGTCATTTTTTTTTATAAATTAATTTTCACTTCAGATAAATCTAAGGTAAATTTTTAAAATACCCAAACAGGTCTTAAGATAATTTTAAAATTAAGGTGCGATCTATTAAAATTGACAAACGTGGAGTTTTATTTGACTCAATTATAAATATGAGGTATTTTTCGAACATTTGGTATAAACGTACGAGAATTTTATAACTTTTTTTATGATCTCTTAAAGGGCCCTTGATCCATTAAAGTAATTAATTATTTGTAAATCATAAGATCCAAACTCCAATGTTATTATTCGTTAGATCAAATGTAAATAAATAGTAATAGCATTTGTTTCTACATAGATTTGTAGAAAAGACGTGGTTAGTGTGTCCGAGGGGTTTCTTGTGGGTTACTTTAACGCTCAAGTTAGGCAGTAATTAAGGTGATTTGTTAGGTAAGACGTAATTTTGTACATATACCTTATGATCGGATAACCCCAAATATTTTATAGAGCTTAGTAGTATGCTTATAGTAGGATTCTACTAGTCTGGTTGCAGATTTGAGATGTACCTAATTCCTTCGTATAGTGAGAATGAACTCTTTAAATGTTTTCCCAAGAGATTCACAGGTACAGAGATATTTATTCTAATCTGACAATTCTTTTAACAAAAAATTCAATTTTTTATGTAATTTTATAAGAAAATCTTGTACATCAATAAATATAACTAAAATCACCCAATTAAATTTATTTCTCGGTATATTTCTTTATTCAGTATTATGTTGATTTTAAAAGAGAAAAAAAAAAGTAGAGGTGGAAGTGGGACTGTGGTTTGTGCCATGTCCAAGGAAAATCCTCATTACATTCGGTTTGTTACCAAAATTTTCTTTCGGTTCAATGACCGGCCAGGTTCACTGCACACGAAGACGTATTGCTTTTCATTCACATGCATTATGATAACAAGCATGCATTTTACGTATCTATGATCTAGAAGGAAAAAAGAAATAATTAAGTAACACAAAAACAGTACAACTTTCTGGTAAGATAGAGGTAGAAATCTTCAAAATGAAGCATGAAATTGCTTAAGAAATGGGCAAATATTGAGTGAGTTTGAAGAAGAGCTGACTACTTATAGAATTCTCCCAAAATAATAATGCTACATAAAATAAAAATCAATAGACATGTAATTCATTGATTATTTTATTGGTGATAAAAGTACTAATAAAATTTTAAACTCAAATTTGAATCTCACATTCGCCTATAAAAAAATGTTAATTAAAAACCAGCAGAAGTAACAATGACTAATAATAAAAATGCCCCCAATGAAAATAATTAAGTCCAATTAAAAATTATAATATAAATAATTGTAAACTAAGAGGTAAAGTGAAATATGCTTAGACTTTTAATATGTTGTTATTGAGTAATATGCTTATTTATTTTCTCATTAATAATATTATTCAACTTGTTAAATTGTAGTTTAATAAGTTAGTGTATGGGTCCATCCATGGTACTCACATCTATGGTATTGCTAAGACTCCATTTGGCAACTAGGTTCTAGTTGGAGAAGTATTGTGGGAGAGAGCGAGAGCGAAAGCGGAGCGTGTAGAGAAGGCTTGACGACAGCGAGGTGGGTGGCTTGACGATGGCGAGCTGATTGTTGGACGACGACGAGCTGGTAGCTAGACGAGGGTTAGGGTTTGTTTTATGGAGATTGAGAGAAGTCAGAGTTTGCTCGATTTTTTTTGTTGCAGAAGATGAAATTAGGGTGGAATGGTATTTTTTATACCCGGTACAAGTGGTAATTTTGACAACTTGTATCTAATATTTTTGTCCACTTAAAATTGTAACCTCTTTCCTGTGTTTTGCCGAAACCATTGGTTTTCAAATCCTAATTTTTCTAGAAGTCCAGTTTGAAAAGCGTTCACTAAACACCGATTTTAGCTTCTTAGTTTTCATAACCAACTTTTTGGGTAAGAAAAAGGGCCAAGTAGGTTTTGATTTTGCTCAAAAAAGAAAATTAGGTTTTGATTGGACTTTTGAAAAAAATGGAGCCTAGTCTGCTTGAATTAGGTTGGGCCTGTTTAAGAAGTTGGGACTAAAATTATTTAGGCTTGATCAGGTTGGTCGGGGAACATGATTTTTTTTTTCTATTTACAGAGAAAACGATTGAAATTCGATATTATCTTTTTTATTTTATAAAAAGTACTACCGAGCTATAAATTTATTGATAAAAAAATGATTAATTATGAGATTTTTAATTATGAACACGTGCTAAAAATGCTCCTTTTTTCCTTTTTCTTATTTTTGAACTCAATTGGACACATTTTTTTATTTATATATTTGACTAAATTAGAAAATTCAAAAGTATAAACGTAAAGTTGAGTTTATAATTTATTCATATATTTTAATTAAGTCTCATGTTTTCTTTTTTTTAGAAGTTACTATTTTATTTTTTATTGAAATAAAAATAATTATCAAGTCATATATGTTTAAACAACGTAGAGATCGAAGAATAAATTAAGTAAGAAAAATCATACTTCTTATTGTATTCCCTCCCCATCCATTCCACATAACGGTTGCTAGCAAAATCTTATCGATCACCTTCTAATAATCACCCAAAATTAACGGTCAAAAATCAAACAAATATTCAAATTAAATAATCCAACGCCCAACATCACACCCCCTACCACAACAGAAAACTAGCCGTTACTAAGAGCGTCCTGAACCCTCAACGTTCCCTTTTTCTTTCCGCTCCTCAACATTTCTCGTCTCTCATTCACTGCGATCAAACCAAACCCATCTCTCTCCTTCTGTATCACCAATCCTTCAATTCCTGATTAAAATTAAACCAAAACCCATTTTTTCAATTTTGGTGATTCTTCAGTTTTGAAGTAATTTCCGATGGATTTGACCACCAAAAACCCTAAACCAATGACTCCAGTGAAAGAGTCAGAGAACTCAAACCCTAACATCTCATCCCCTTATTCAAAGCCAAGAAATTCCCCATTAATAAAATCTGTAAAATCTACCCAGAAATCCACATCTAAGAATCCAAATCCTCCAGTCGCGAGCCAAAGTTTGGTTCTTTATTCGCCTCGGAACAAGATCAGGGAGAGGAAGTTTGTGGTAGCGAGAAAGAAGTCAAAGCAAGAGGGAGGAGAGAATCCAAATCCCGCCGTAGATTGCAAGTGTAAAGACAGATTTGGGGGAAATGTGAAGAAGTGTCTGTGTGTTGCGTATGAGACTTTGAGGGCTTCGCAAGAGGAGTTTTTCAAGAACCGGAGGGATGCTAATGAAGAGAAAGAAGAAGAGGGGAAAGAAAAGGATTGTGATCATAAAGGGGAGAGTGATGCTGAAGATGAGGAGATTGAAAAGAGTTTCATGGCTCAACGAACTGAGATCAAAGATGGGACGACAGGATTCAATGATGAAAACACGGGGGAGGTTGAGCAAGTGGGTGAAAAGGGTACTTCTACAATCAAGAGAAGAAGAGAAAAGTTGCTTGAAGAGGCCAGGAATAGTGTACCTGAAAGTGGGTTAGTGAAGCATCTGGTTAAGGCTTTTGAGAAGCTTACTACTACCATTCCGAAATCAAAGGAATCTGACGAGAAGGAAGAGGAGGGAGTTAAGGAGGATAGAAAGAAGACAACGCAATGGGCTTTACCTGGTTTGCAGCTTCCTAAAGTTACTCAATCTCAGGAATATTCTTCTTCAATTTCAGTGCCTGGATTCCAGCCTCCTGATGTATCTGATACACAGAAGTCTTCATCCTTCTGCCCATCTGACTTCTTCTTGACTTCTGAAAATTTGGGTTTGGATTCAAGGCATTCTATTTCCACTTCATGGGATGGCAGTCAAGGCAGGTTGGTGGTGACTGTTGACATGGTTTCACAGTACCTTACAGTTGTTTATTTGCGCTTCATTTTGTACTAATCAGGTTCTGATTGGATGTTTGTATGCTGTGTTTTCCCCAAATTTCAGCATTTCTACCAGGACATCTACTGGAGGAAGGAGAAGCCGAAGGAACGTAAGTTTTACGATTTAGAAGTGTTGGATATAGGTTCATGATGTTTAAGTTGATTGAACTTTTATGTTGAATTTTAGAGCTGTTTAAGTTGATGAAATTTTGTGGTTTTATTCTGTTGAAATTTAGAGCTCTGAGTCATGTTCAGTGATGGGTGGGAAGAGATGGAAGAAAAAGCACATCAGAGTCACTTCCCAGAAACCATTTAAGCTGAGGACAGAGGTAATTGTTGTTTCTATCATAGAGTACTGTAATGTAATAGATTGATAACCAGTTTTGTCTTGGAATCTCACGGTAAGCTTTTTGTTTTTCCTCATTGTAGCAAAGGGGTAGAATGAAGGAGGAGGAATTCACAAAGAAGGTGGAAGAAATGATGATGGAGGCAGAGAGGCTGAGAATTCCTATTGCACAGGGCCTTCCTTGGACGACAGATGAGCCTGAGGTGAGCCCATTTTCCATAATAATTAGGCAAATGGTCACAAAATTTTAAAGACAAAATCTGCCCCATAGGTTCTCATTAAGCTGCATGTAAGCACAGCATAAATTCATCAAAGCTAAAAAGGTAGTTCCTATTGGAATATGAGTATATCAGAAGTCACAAGTTTGCACGAAACTTTATGGGCGTGTGTTTGCTGGACTGTCAAAGTCCTTGCTTGCTTGCTTCTGTACTACTTAGTACTAGATATCCAATTGACGTGACTGAAATTATCATGGTTTTGTGGAGGGAATAGTATTTTGAGCAATGACTTGTAGTTTTGCCCCACACAATTGGAGGGTGCCTATAGTTTGGTTGGGAGGAATCTTATGTTCTAGCCTAGGTGTGGTTCCAAAAATGTTCACTTAGTAGTGGATCAAGTTTCAGGCCTTAGTTTATGATTAAATATACAAATGTATTCTTGTTTGGTTTACTACTCTCAGAAAACCAAAAACTGTCTAGTACTTTCTGTTTTTAGTCTTTGACAAACTGTTGAATGTTGCATTGCTTCTTTTTGTAAAGAGTTGAATTGCTCATACCATATAAATTGAAATCTAGACAAGAAGTATATGATTATGTTATGTGCTAGGATAAGAAGTTGTTTAAACCCTGCGTTTGAGGTTACATAGTTTGTAGAAATCAAGTTCTTTTCCTTTTCTGTTTCAAGGAAAGAATTGTTTTCAGGCGATGTCTTTTGGTTAGGAAACATATGAAATCTCTTGATTATACTTGACAGTGCAATTGTGTACTCAATTTGCTTTATTCTATAAATGCATTGTCCTTGTGAAAGGGCAGTTAGAACATGAATGCTCCTGACTCATTGTAAAGAAATTGAAGGATTGAGTGCTAATCCAAATAAATGCTGTTGAATGAGAATCTTGAACAACTGCTTAGATGAGCTAGAATTTAAGTAGGGATTCCTGACACTGCTGTAACTAGTTGGCCTTCATTTTCTCTCAATTTTATGAAACTATATTAAGCATATTTAGTTCACAAGAAATATTAGAAAGTGCATGCAACCATTTGGTTATTACACCTCTTCTCATGAGGTACTATGCAATATGAGCTTTATTATCTTGTATGTGCTCATGAGTTCATTTCCTTGCTTGGTCTGTCTCATTCCAGTGCCTAATCAAACCTCCTGTGAAAGAGATCACTAGACCTGTTGACCTCAAGCTCCATAGTGATTTTCGAGCGGTGGAACGTGCTGAGTTTGACCATCAGGTAACTCATTTTCTATCTGCTTCAAAATATTCAGTGCTGCATTTACTGGGTGTGCACTATTATGCTGATAGTCAAGAATTTTAGAATCCCATGGTAGTAACGAAACAGTATATAATGCAAGCCTAAAGTGAAAGTGGCCAAAACATAGGGGTTCAGTTAAGCTAGAAGTCTAAGGTAAAATTGTGTTTGGGTTTTTAACTTTCAGCCTATGTATGATTTTCTGTTACAAGTTTGATTCCCACGTACGTAGAAGTTTCGTTTCTTTTCTTTTCTGTTTTTGTTTTCGAAGATGAAGCCAAGAAAGTTTATTTCTGTGTTTGTGTGCCTATCAGGTAGCTGAGAAATTGACCCTGGTTGAACAGTATAAATTGGAAAGAGAGAGGCAGCAAAAGGTAAATGGGATGAGAAACATGTCTGCTGAATGCTATGTGCTGTTTCGACCGAAGTGTTTACATTTTTCTCCTTTCCTCTTTCAGATGGCAGAAGAGGAGGAAACCCGAAGACTGCGAAAGGAGCTCGTTCCGAAAGCACAACCCATGCCCTATTTTCACAAGCCATTCGTTCCAAGAAGGTACAAGTTTAGCAGTAATGATGTGCAGAAACAACTTTGATTGCTTAGAATAGCAAATTGTTCTAATTTTGGTCCATTTTTTTTGTTTTTTCCTAAAAGGTCAACGAAGCATCCAACTGTTCCTAAAGAACCAAAGTTTCACATACCTCATCACAAGAAGATCAAGTGCTGCGTGTCTTGGAATGACATGAGCAGCATGAGCAGCTATAGTTTTCAAGAGTAGGGCAAAGATAGTAAAGATTGTCATCATTCCTACCAATAATAATGTTGATTCTAGTCTCTTTTCTTTTCTTTTCTTTAAATCTTTCAATATTCTTTACAAGATTTGTACATGATGATGATGCAACCCATTTAGTTGCAATTTTGAGGACCAGAAATTGTACTTGTAAACAGTGAACTGCAGTTGTTCTTTGAGCATACCGAGTTAAGATTAATTTTATTCATACCGCGTCACCCTACTAATGATTTCTCTTCAAACCTTTCATTATGGCAATGAACAATTCCTCTTATATATTTTAACTTGCCTAATGCTAAAATCCGAAAACTCAAAGGGCATTTGTTCTTGTAGTCCTATATAAGAAAACTTTTTGTAGGCTATGTATCTAAAAATTGACTTCAAGTTGTTATAAACCACACTTATTCTCACATTTTTTACCAAATTTAGCAAAATTCTTTCTTCCTTACCACTGTCATAAACCACAGCATCAGTATACTTTAATGGTTTACTTCTGCAGCAAGCAATTCACTTTGTTTATTCCTCTCCCTCCAAACCTAGACTGACACCAAATACATTTGAAAGAAAGAAATAAATCCTAAGCTAAAAAGTATACGTTGTAGACTATATATATATGATGAAAGATTTAATAAAGAAGAAAATCATCTTTTCAATGTTTGAGAGTAATTTTTTATGAAAATTAATGCTTCAGAAAAAGATTCCCATTAGAAAGAATAAATAAACAAATGAAGACCCATAATCTCATTTCTTTCAAATTAATCAACTTGTTGCCATGATTTCTTTAGCAGATATCTCTCATGTGGTTTTTCAGCCATAGTTCCATCATATTTTGCTATGATATTGGCCTACATATCTTTGAAATGGTGGGAACTCTTTACACCAGATCAGTGTGCCCACTTCTATCTTTTCAGATCATCTCCCATAACAATCCTTACAAGATGAGCCTCAGACTCGTTTTCGCAGACTTTCTGCAAAAGCTACTGGCCATTGTAGTTCTTGTACCAGTCACCAAAATCAGCTCTCGCGGCCGCCTGAATTGGATCATTACTGGCCTCTCTCTGTCAACATTGCCTAATAGGTGGTAATAATTACGTAATGAAATTGGACAAAAAGTAACCATGTCACACCTTCTTTGCCTGCGTGGATGAGAAGAATGTTGGGAAGTTAAATGGTCCAAGTTGTTAAGCTTTGCACGTATTTCATTGTTTTTAATTCCGAAGTTATTTATTTTTGGACTTATTTTCCACTAAATAAATAAAAATAATACCAAAAAAACTTTCAAGATCCCTATTAAACCAAAGAACTAACCACCAAAACATACCAAAAAAGTTCAAAGAAACGATTACTTTTTGTTGCCAAAGAGCTTCATTAAACTCTTCTACCTAACGTTTATCAAAAGT
>NBIL01146510.1:0-13713 GCA_002752925.1 Viola pubescens var. scabriuscula | reverse complement strand
AAGAAATGCCTTTTTTTCTTATGGCCCTGAACACGAAACAAATTTTGTCTCTCTAAATTCACGCTTTGTTTTTTTGAAGATTGAAGGACAATGAAATCCTTGCATGGAAGCCAAGCTATATAGGTGTGTAGGTGTGTAGGTGTGTGTACTGTAGACTGTCACTTTTGCTTATGTTACATTTTAACTGTACTCGCTTGTTTGGTTTGCACTTGCACATGCTCTGCTGTTGATTGTTGTGCGTTTTGGTCACAGCAAAAACCTTGTGATCTTGTGGGTGATTTGAGAAAAAATGGTTCTTTCTTGTGGCAGAAGTAATTTCTTAAATGCCGTTTTGCATTAGAGGCTTTAGAGCAACCCTTTTGTGGGTCGGTTTTCTCGTCATATTCTATCGTGAACTCACACTTTATATTTTTTTTTAGATAACTCACACTATACATGTAAATAAATACCGTGACAAAAATGTGAATTTTTTTTATATTTTTTGAAAAATATCAATTCATTTTTTACTGTGCACTTATTAAGTGATACAATTTATTTTTTACGGGATCCCCTTCATAAGTATGGAGTTCTTGTAGCACTTTAATGGTACGTAGATCCTGTCATTTATATAAGTCGGGAATGGAAGTGAAGAATGAATCAATATTATCATAATATATACTAATTGCTCAAAAGACTCACACTTATACACTCAACTATCAACGTATTATTTATGTAAATAGAACATAAAGTATAAGCTGATATACCATAATTGCTCGATTTCTGCATCTAATTATTTTTCATTTTGCCCTTAAAAAAATCTAATTATTTTTCATTTTTTTCCTCTTTTGGGATTAAATTATTAATTAGCCTTTTGCTCTCGACTGTCACCTAGTTAGCCTATATTATATGCATATTATAATAATAATAATAAAATCACTTGCATTATAAAGCGTATTTCATGATTTTAGACCTAAAGTGTGATGTAATTAGTCCAAAAGGGAAAAAGAATAAAAAAATAGTTTACAAAATAAAATGCTCAACTTAATTTACCGAGAAATTATTAAGTTTATTCGGTGTATATAGTTTTATATTGGCTCATTTATATTTATTAGTGTAAACGAGTGTAAACCTATTTTTAATTTTAAGAAATAAATCAAATATGAGTCTTATATATTTTGGCGTGAATAGGTAAACTTAAAAGTATATGCATCCGGTGTACCCAAATTAGGAGTGTGTATTCGCTATCAGATCAAAGTAATTGCCAATCGGCACCTATGCAATGTCTTTACTTCTTTTTTTCTTCTTTATTTTAGGTTATTTTGTTTTCGTTTTTGTTTTTTTTATGTTATTTTGTTACTTTAGTGAATTTTGGCAACAAACTTTGTGCATTCAATGCTTTGTCAGCACTCCAGAAGTAGAATATCATGAATTGATCCGAAAACTGGATCATGTGTGGCCAGTCCCACAACTTATTCTCTATATAGATGACGACACAGTGTAACTTGTATAGTTAGCAAGAGTGAGCTGGGAACATTTCAAAATTGTAATATTGATTTATGTCTATCGAGTATCCTCTCAAGTGATCCTTTTATATTGAAATTGATCTCATTTGAATATATCGGACTTTTGAAAGAGGTAATTTTTTTAGCATAGTTTACTCTAATCTTAAAACTCGAACTCGAAATGTTAGTTATGAATAGACAAGTCCCTTGTCAGATTCATTGATTTATGTTGCAATCTACCACAAGCAATGTCAAAAGAAGAGATTGAATTTATAACCGGACCGAACCACCTGCACTTTTGCCATGTTGTTCTGCATTTTACATGTTGCCATATTGTCCATGACAACCCATTATGCTCTCGGGAAGTAAAACGATGGTAAAGAAACTTTTTGAAAAGAGACAAGAAAGAACTAAAGCTTAATTGATAGTAATTCAATAAAAATAGGAGAAGCAATGTGTAAACATTCATTTTGTTTATGATAGTAAAGTAAAGCAGACAATAATCAAAGTATGTGTCCTAAACATCAAGTACCAGATACATGTGATGTGATACAACTCAAACAAATGGCAAAACATAGACCCCCTTACTAGTTACTACCACCAAGATGATAACGCCAACCGTCCCCCGCTACTACGAGAAAGTAAGAAACAAGGACAGTGCTTAAAAGAAGTAAAACAAAAAAAAATTATAAAGAATAGAATGACCGCTCCAAACTGTAATTAGTTAACCCCTCAACCCAAGCAAGCCGATCAACTCCTTGCTTATGCAATAGCAGGCATGTCCTTGAGCCATCGGTCCAGTGGCTTCCCGATCGAATACACAATGAAGCCAATCTCCCTCAGCTGTTCCGCGTTCACAACATTCCTTCCATCAAACACGAAAGCTGGTTTCTGCATGTTCTCGTATATCCTCTTGTAGTCGAGAGTCTTGAACTCATCCCACTCGGTCAAAATGCAGATACCATGGGCTCCCTTGGTTGCCTCATACGCATCCCAAGTTACACTCACTTGCTTATTAACAGTGGAGGGGCTCATTGGTTGGAGATGAAGAGGATGATCCCAATCAAATTTGTTCATGGTGAGATCCCTCTGAATCTGGTCTACAGTAACCTGTGGATCATAGATGCTCAACAAGGCCTTGTCTCCCAACAAACCCTTGCAAACATCGATAGCTGGGGTCTCCCTAGTGTCACCAGTGTCCTTCTTGAAGGCAAATCCTAGAATGGCAATCTTCTTCTTTGAAACAGTGTTGAACATAGACGAGACAACACGGTTTACAAATCTGTTCTTCTGGTAATCATTGATCTTGATGACTTGTTTCCAGTACTCTGCCACATCTGGAAGACCATTGCACTCGCAGATGTACACCAGATTCAGAATATCCTTCTGGAAGCAAGACCCACCAAAACCAACACTAGCATTCAAGAACTTGGGACCAATTCTTGAATCCTTACCAACAGCAAATGACACTTCAGCGACATCGGCCCCTGTTGCCTCACAGAGAGCAGACATGGCATTAACAGAGGAGATCCTCTGTGCCAAGAAGGCATTGGCTGCAAGCTTAGACAGCTCAGCAGACCAAAGGTTGGTGGTTAGTATGCGGTCCTCAGGGACCCATTGAGAATAAACATCCTTCAATGCTTTAATGGCCTTCTGCCCTTCTGGGGTTTCCCTACCACCAATAAGGACTCTATCAGGTTCGAACAGATCAACGATTGCAGTTCCTTCTGCAAGGAACTCAGGGTTTGATAGGATCTGGAACTTGATCCCCTTGTTGTTGTGGGTCAGAATTTTCTCAATTGCCTCTGCTGTCTTAACTGGCACTGTTGATTTCTCAACAACAATTTTGTCAGACTTTGAAACATTAGCAATCATACGTGCAGCGCTCTCCCAATATGTCAGATCTGCAGCTTTACCAGCTCCAAGACCCTGAGTCTTGGTTGGTGTGTTAACGGAAACAAAGATTATATCAGCCTCAGCAACATGTTTCTCCACTTCAGTGCTGAAGAATAGGTTCCTTCCCCTGCACTTCTTCACAACATCTTCAAGACCAGGCTCATAGATAGGCAGCTGCTCACTGTTCCAGGCTGCGATACGAGGGACAGAGATATCTACGACAGCCACTTCAATTGACGGGCACTTCAGTGCTATGACAGCCATTGTAGGCCCACCTACATATCCAGCTCCAATGCAACAGATCTTCACCATTTTCCTTCTCCTGGTAAAGGAAGTAAAATTCATAGTTAAACTCAAGATCTTCAGCTTTTGAAAGTCCTACTATGAATGATCTCACCTCAAACAAAATAAGAAAAGCGAATCATTTCGACAACTAAAACTAATCAAAATCAAAACTTTCTATCACGCCAGTATCGCAAAACATAAGAGCATGTATATCACTTAATCATCACAAGCAAACATCAGTCCCTTCAAGGATTTCAACAACTTTGAGCTAAGAACACTAAGATCTAAACCAAACTACGCAACTTGCAACAGTAGATCTACCACAATTCAGATCAAAACAACGCTAGATCTAATCAATTTTCAATTACCAAGCAAACAAATTCCATCATTCAAACAGATCAATTCCCCCGGAACAGAAACACAGAAATTTCAAAATTTCAAACAAAATCAAAACCAAAAATGACGAAACTAAAGACAGATCTGGAACAGAGATTGACTGATGGAGACTTGGATTCGTACCTTTTCTTACTGGATTTTAGCGGCAAGAGAAGAGAGTGAATCGCGGTATAAACGTCCGAAGAGAGAGAAAAAGGGAGGAGACTGGGATTAGTGGTTTTGTTTGTTATAACGGAAACCAGAGGGGGGATAGGCGGGTTTAAATACACACAGGGAATCCGAGATCTGCCCCTGTGAAATTCTGTAATTAGTAATTACTATTGCTTGATGAGGAAATCTCAACGCATTACAGAGGGGTAAGACGGTAACTTGATATTTATTAAATTAAATTAAAAAAATTACTTGATCTGTCTTTTGGTTCGAAGAGAGAAAAAAATATTCCACGCGGTGTTTTTGGACAATTAGGCTGCAATCTGGACTGCATATGGCTACATTGGTGCTTTCCTGGAGGATGCTTTGCTCATTAGGTGCCAACCTTTTCTTTCCATTTTCTGTTAATTTTACACGTAAATTAGAGCAATTGAGTAATGGGTAATTCCTCAAAAACAATAAAAAATAGGAATAGATTTGCAAATGAAAAATTAATTACTTATTCTCCGTCTATTCTCCTGCTAAAATAACTCTCCACAGAACTCTCTCATCTACTTTAGCTTTTGTCCAAACCCCGCTATCTCAACCAGACATGACAACGCTACAGAAAGAAATAAAGTTGTGGAATAAAATACAATTTTTTATTCCATGATGTCAGCTAATTTGGACAATATTTTTAGCTTAAAACGATAATTAAATAAGATCAGAGAGAATAAAAAAGTTAATTCAGGGAAAAAATATGTGCATATATGTTGATTTTAATAGAGTTGTATAAGGATGTCACAAGAGAAGATTTAAAAAAGTATTTGATAGTTAAAAACACTTATTCTTAATTTCTAACCCCTAGTATATATATATTCAATGGATCAAGTTTCCATTGGGATTAATAGTATGTAAGTTGTTAAGGGGAAATACCTAAAAAGTTATATAGTTTACTATTTTTTTTTATTTTGACTTTGATAGTTAAAAATTATTATAAAAGATGTTAAAATCAATTTTTAACTACTTAACTTCAATAGCTTGAGCCGAAATAAAGAATAATTTGAATTGAATTTTTACTTCAATAAATTGAGAAATGATAAATTAGCATAAAAAATAAGAAAAAAACCTATAAAATCACCCAAAGTTTGTACCAAATATTCAGAAAACACTCACATTTGTAATTGAGTCTACCCTAATTTTAAAATTATCTTAAAATTTGTTTGGCTGACGTGAAAATTAATTTATTACAAAAATGACATAGAATTTTTTTTCTCTCTCTACACCCGATAAACGCTGAAGTGAAAAAAAAATTGAACGTAAAATCAATTCCAACATATCTAAAATTGCATATCATGTTAATCTAAACCAAAAGTAATGTAAACTTTGAAATTCTATCAAAAGTATAAAAAAAATAGACACGAGTTAATTAATTGTTTGGATTATATTAAACCAAGTACCAACTATCTTAAAATTTCCAAATAACATTCAAAAAAAAATGTTGTAAAATATAGTAAAGCATAACCGAGTATTAATTAATTGTCTGGATTATTTTTTATTTTTTATTTTATTTTTATTGGGTTCTGTCACGTCAGCGTCTCAAAGAGAGGGTTGGAAAATTTTCAATGTCATTTTTTTTTATAAATTAATTTTCACTTCAGATAAATCTAAGGTAAATTTTTAAAATACCCAAACAGGTCTTAAGATAATTTTAAAATTAAGGTGCGATCTATTAAAATTGACAAACGTGGAGTTTTATTTGACTCAATTATAAATATGAGGTATTTTTCGAACATTTGGTATAAACGTACGAGAATTTTATAACTTTTTTTATGATCTCTTAAAGGGCCCTTGATCCATTAAAGTAATTAATTATTTGTAAATCATAAGATCCAAACTCCAATGTTATTATTCGTTAGATCAAATGTAAATAAATAGTAATAGCATTTGTTTCTACATAGATTTGTAGAAAAGACGTGGTTAGTGTGTCCGAGGGGTTTCTTGTGGGTTACTTTAACGCTCAAGTTAGGCAGTAATTAAGGTGATTTGTTAGGTAAGACGTAATTTTGTACATATACCTTATGATCGGATAACCCCAAATATTTTATAGAGCTTAGTAGTATGCTTATAGTAGGATTCTACTAGTCTGGTTGCAGATTTGAGATGTACCTAATTCCTTCGTATAGTGAGAATGAACTCTTTAAATGTTTTCCCAAGAGATTCACAGGTACAGAGATATTTATTCTAATCTGACAATTCTTTTAACAAAAAATTCAATTTTTTATGTAATTTTATAAGAAAATCTTGTACATCAATAAATATAACTAAAATCACCCAATTAAATTTATTTCTCGGTATATTTCTTTATTCAGTATTATGTTGATTTTAAAAGAGAAAAAAAAAAGTAGAGGTGGAAGTGGGACTGTGGTTTGTGCCATGTCCAAGGAAAATCCTCATTACATTCGGTTTGTTACCAAAATTTTCTTTCGGTTCAATGACCGGCCAGGTTCACTGCACACGAAGACGTATTGCTTTTCATTCACATGCATTATGATAACAAGCATGCATTTTACGTATCTATGATCTAGAAGGAAAAAAGAAATAATTAAGTAACACAAAAACAGTACAACTTTCTGGTAAGATAGAGGTAGAAATCTTCAAAATGAAGCATGAAATTGCTTAAGAAATGGGCAAATATTGAGTGAGTTTGAAGAAGAGCTGACTACTTATAGAATTCTCCCAAAATAATAATGCTACATAAAATAAAAATCAATAGACATGTAATTCATTGATTATTTTATTGGTGATAAAAGTACTAATAAAATTTTAAACTCAAATTTGAATCTCACATTCGCCTATAAAAAAATGTTAATTAAAAACCAGCAGAAGTAACAATGACTAATAATAAAAATGCCCCCAATGAAAATAATTAAGTCCAATTAAAAATTATAATATAAATAATTGTAAACTAAGAGGTAAAGTGAAATATGCTTAGACTTTTAATATGTTGTTATTGAGTAATATGCTTATTTATTTTCTCATTAATAATATTATTCAACTTGTTAAATTGTAGTTTAATAAGTTAGTGTATGGGTCCATCCATGGTACTCACATCTATGGTATTGCTAAGACTCCATTTGGCAACTAGGTTCTAGTTGGAGAAGTATTGTGGGAGAGAGCGAGAGCGAAAGCGGAGCGTGTAGAGAAGGCTTGACGACAGCGAGGTGGGTGGCTTGACGATGGCGAGCTGATTGTTGGACGACGACGAGCTGGTAGCTAGACGAGGGTTAGGGTTTGTTTTATGGAGATTGAGAGAAGTCAGAGTTTGCTCGATTTTTTTTGTTGCAGAAGATGAAATTAGGGTGGAATGGTATTTTTTATACCCGGTACAAGTGGTAATTTTGACAACTTGTATCTAATATTTTTGTCCACTTAAAATTGTAACCTCTTTCCTGTGTTTTGCCGAAACCATTGGTTTTCAAATCCTAATTTTTCTAGAAGTCCAGTTTGAAAAGCGTTCACTAAACACCGATTTTAGCTTCTTAGTTTTCATAACCAACTTTTTGGGTAAGAAAAAGGGCCAAGTAGGTTTTGATTTTGCTCAAAAAAGAAAATTAGGTTTTGATTGGACTTTTGAAAAAAATGGAGCCTAGTCTGCTTGAATTAGGTTGGGCCTGTTTAAGAAGTTGGGACTAAAATTATTTAGGCTTGATCAGGTTGGTCGGGGAACATGATTTTTTTTTTCTATTTACAGAGAAAACGATTGAAATTCGATATTATCTTTTTTATTTTATAAAAAGTACTACCGAGCTATAAATTTATTGATAAAAAAATGATTAATTATGAGATTTTTAATTATGAACACGTGCTAAAAATGCTCCTTTTTTCCTTTTTCTTATTTTTGAACTCAATTGGACACATTTTTTTATTTATATATTTGACTAAATTAGAAAATTCAAAAGTATAAACGTAAAGTTGAGTTTATAATTTATTCATATATTTTAATTAAGTCTCATGTTTTCTTTTTTTTAGAAGTTACTATTTTATTTTTTATTGAAATAAAAATAATTATCAAGTCATATATGTTTAAACAACGTAGAGATCGAAGAATAAATTAAGTAAGAAAAATCATACTTCTTATTGTATTCCCTCCCCATCCATTCCACATAACGGTTGCTAGCAAAATCTTATCGATCACCTTCTAATAATCACCCAAAATTAACGGTCAAAAATCAAACAAATATTCAAATTAAATAATCCAACGCCCAACATCACACCCCCTACCACAACAGAAAACTAGCCGTTACTAAGAGCGTCCTGAACCCTCAACGTTCCCTTTTTCTTTCCGCTCCTCAACATTTCTCGTCTCTCATTCACTGCGATCAAACCAAACCCATCTCTCTCCTTCTGTATCACCAATCCTTCAATTCCTGATTAAAATTAAACCAAAACCCATTTTTTCAATTTTGGTGATTCTTCAGTTTTGAAGTAATTTCCGATGGATTTGACCACCAAAAACCCTAAACCAATGACTCCAGTGAAAGAGTCAGAGAACTCAAACCCTAACATCTCATCCCCTTATTCAAAGCCAAGAAATTCCCCATTAATAAAATCTGTAAAATCTACCCAGAAATCCACATCTAAGAATCCAAATCCTCCAGTCGCGAGCCAAAGTTTGGTTCTTTATTCGCCTCGGAACAAGATCAGGGAGAGGAAGTTTGTGGTAGCGAGAAAGAAGTCAAAGCAAGAGGGAGGAGAGAATCCAAATCCCGCCGTAGATTGCAAGTGTAAAGACAGATTTGGGGGAAATGTGAAGAAGTGTCTGTGTGTTGCGTATGAGACTTTGAGGGCTTCGCAAGAGGAGTTTTTCAAGAACCGGAGGGATGCTAATGAAGAGAAAGAAGAAGAGGGGAAAGAAAAGGATTGTGATCATAAAGGGGAGAGTGATGCTGAAGATGAGGAGATTGAAAAGAGTTTCATGGCTCAACGAACTGAGATCAAAGATGGGACGACAGGATTCAATGATGAAAACACGGGGGAGGTTGAGCAAGTGGGTGAAAAGGGTACTTCTACAATCAAGAGAAGAAGAGAAAAGTTGCTTGAAGAGGCCAGGAATAGTGTACCTGAAAGTGGGTTAGTGAAGCATCTGGTTAAGGCTTTTGAGAAGCTTACTACTACCATTCCGAAATCAAAGGAATCTGACGAGAAGGAAGAGGAGGGAGTTAAGGAGGATAGAAAGAAGACAACGCAATGGGCTTTACCTGGTTTGCAGCTTCCTAAAGTTACTCAATCTCAGGAATATTCTTCTTCAATTTCAGTGCCTGGATTCCAGCCTCCTGATGTATCTGATACACAGAAGTCTTCATCCTTCTGCCCATCTGACTTCTTCTTGACTTCTGAAAATTTGGGTTTGGATTCAAGGCATTCTATTTCCACTTCATGGGATGGCAGTCAAGGCAGGTTGGTGGTGACTGTTGACATGGTTTCACAGTACCTTACAGTTGTTTATTTGCGCTTCATTTTGTACTAATCAGGTTCTGATTGGATGTTTGTATGCTGTGTTTTCCCCAAATTTCAGCATTTCTACCAGGACATCTACTGGAGGAAGGAGAAGCCGAAGGAACGTAAGTTTTACGATTTAGAAGTGTTGGATATAGGTTCATGATGTTTAAGTTGATTGAACTTTTATGTTGAATTTTAGAGCTGTTTAAGTTGATGAAATTTTGTGGTTTTATTCTGTTGAAATTTAGAGCTCTGAGTCATGTTCAGTGATGGGTGGGAAGAGATGGAAGAAAAAGCACATCAGAGTCACTTCCCAGAAACCATTTAAGCTGAGGACAGAGGTAATTGTTGTTTCTATCATAGAGTACTGTAATGTAATAGATTGATAACCAGTTTTGTCTTGGAATCTCACGGTAAGCTTTTTGTTTTTCCTCATTGTAGCAAAGGGGTAGAATGAAGGAGGAGGAATTCACAAAGAAGGTGGAAGAAATGATGATGGAGGCAGAGAGGCTGAGAATTCCTATTGCACAGGGCCTTCCTTGGACGACAGATGAGCCTGAGGTGAGCCCATTTTCCATAATAATTAGGCAAATGGTCACAAAATTTTAAAGACAAAATCTGCCCCATAGGTTCTCATTAAGCTGCATGTAAGCACAGCATAAATTCATCAAAGCTAAAAAGGTAGTTCCTATTGGAATATGAGTATATCAGAAGTCACAAGTTTGCACGAAACTTTATGGGCGTGTGTTTGCTGGACTGTCAAAGTCCTTGCTTGCTTGCTTCTGTACTACTTAGTACTAGATATCCAATTGACGTGACTGAAATTATCATGGTTTTGTGGAGGGAATAGTATTTTGAGCAATGACTTGTAGTTTTGCCCCACACAATTGGAGGGTGCCTATAGTTTGGTTGGGAGGAATCTTATGTTCTAGCCTAGGTGTGGTTCCAAAAATGTTCACTTAGTAGTGGATCAAGTTTCAGGCCTTAGTTTATGATTAAATATACAAATGTATTCTTGTTTGGTTTACTACTCTCAGAAAACCAAAAACTGTCTAGTACTTTCTGTTTTTAGTCTTTGACAAACTGTTGAATGTTGCATTGCTTCTTTTTGTAAAGAGTTGAATTGCTCATACCATATAAATTGAAATCTAGACAAGAAGTATATGATTATGTTATGTGCTAGGATAAGAAGTTGTTTAAACCCTGCGTTTGAGGTTACATAGTTTGTAGAAATCAAGTTCTTTTCCTTTTCTGTTTCAAGGAAAGAATTGTTTTCAGGCGATGTCTTTTGGTTAGGAAACATATGAAATCTCTTGATTATACTTGACAGTGCAATTGTGTACTCAATTTGCTTTATTCTATAAATGCATTGTCCTTGTGAAAGGGCAGTTAGAACATGAATGCTCCTGACTCATTGTAAAGAAATTGAAGGATTGAGTGCTAATCCAAATAAATGCTGTTGAATGAGAATCTTGAACAACTGCTTAGATGAGCTAGAATTTAAGTAGGGATTCCTGACACTGCTGTAACTAGTTGGCCTTCATTTTCTCTCAATTTTATGAAACTATATTAAGCATATTTAGTTCACAAGAAATATTAGAAAGTGCATGCAACCATTTGGTTATTACACCTCTTCTCATGAGGTACTATGCAATATGAGCTTTATTATCTTGTATGTGCTCATGAGTTCATTTCCTTGCTTGGTCTGTCTCATTCCAGTGCCTAATCAAACCTCCTGTGAAAGAGATCACTAGACCTGTTGACCTCAAGCTCCATAGTGATTTTCGAGCGGTGGAACGTGCTGAGTTTGACCATCAGGTAACTCATTTTCTATCTGCTTCAAAATATTCAGTGCTGCATTTACTGGGTGTGCACTATTATGCTGATAGTCAAGAATTTTAGAATCCCATGGTAGTAACGAAACAGTATATAATGCAAGCCTAAAGTGAAAGTGGCCAAAACATAGGGGTTCAGTTAAGCTAGAAGTCTAAGGTAAAATTGTGTTTGGGTTTTTAACTTTCAGCCTATGTATGATTTTCTGTTACAAGTTTGATTCCCACGTACGTAGAAGTTTCGTTTCTTTTCTTTTCTGTTTTTGTTTTCGAAGATGAAGCCAAGAAAGTTTATTTCTGTGTTTGTGTGCCTATCAGGTAGCTGAGAAATTGACCCTGGTTGAACAGTATAAATTGGAAAGAGAGAGGCAGCAAAAGGTAAATGGGATGAGAAACATGTCTGCTGAATGCTATGTGCTGTTTCGACCGAAGTGTTTACATTTTTCTCCTTTCCTCTTTCAGATGGCAGAAGAGGAGGAAACCCGAAGACTGCGAAAGGAGCTCGTTCCGAAAGCACAACCCATGCCCTATTTTCACAAGCCATTCGTTCCAAGAAGGTACAAGTTTAGCAGTAATGATGTGCAGAAACAACTTTGATTGCTTAGAATAGCAAATTGTTCTAATTTTGGTCCATTTTTTTTGTTTTTTCCTAAAAGGTCAACGAAGCATCCAACTGTTCCTAAAGAACCAAAGTTTCACATACCTCATCACAAGAAGATCAAGTGCTGCGTGTCTTGGAATGACATGAGCAGCATGAGCAGCTATAGTTTTCAAGAGTAGGGCAAAGATAGTAAAGATTGTCATCATTCCTACCAATAATAATGTTGATTCTAGTCTCTTTTCTTTTCTTTTCTTTAAATCTTTCAATATTCTTTACAAGATTTGTACATGATGATGATGCAACCCATTTAGTTGCAATTTTGAGGACCAGAAATTGTACTTGTAAACAGTGAACTGCAGTTGTTCTTTGAGCATACCGAGTTAAGATTAATTTTATTCATACCGCGTCACCCTACTAATGATTTCTCTTCAAACCTTTCATTATGGCAATGAACAATTCCTCTTATATATTTTAACTTGCCTAATGCTAAAATCCGAAAACTCAAAGGGCATTTGTTCTTGTAGTCCTATATAAGAAAACTTTTTGTAGGCTATGTATCTAAAAATTGACTTCAAGTTGTTATAAACCACACTTATTCTCACATTTTTTACCAAATTTAGCAAAATTCTTTCTTCCTTACCACTGTCATAAACCACAGCATCAGTATACTTTAATGGTTTACTTCTGCAGCAAGCAATTCACTTTGTTTATTCCTCTCCCTCCAAACCTAGACTGACACCAAATACATTTGAAAGAAAGAAATAAATCCTAAGCTAAAAAGTATACGTTGTAGACTATATATATATGATGAAAGATTTAATAAAGAAGAAAATCATCTTTTCAATGTTTGAGAGTAATTTTTTATGAAAATTAATGCTTCAGAAAAAGATTCCCATTAGAAAGAATAAATAAACAAATGAAGACCCATAATCTCATTTCTTTCAAATTAATCAACTTGTTGCCATGATTTCTTTAGCAGATATCTCTCATGTGGTTTTTCAGCCATAGTTCCATCATATTTTGCTATGATATTGGCCTACATATCTTTGAAATGGTGGGAACTCTTTACACCAGATCAGTGTGCCCACTTCTATCTTTTCAGATCATCTCCCATAACAATCCTTACAAGATGAGCCTCAGACTCGTTTTCGCAGACTTTCTGCAAAAGCTACTGGCCATTGTAGTTCTTGTACCAGTCACCAAAATCAGCTCTCGCGGCCGCCTGAATTGGATCATTACTGGCCTCTCTCTGTCAACATTGCCTAATAGGTGGTAATAATTACGTAATGAAATTGGACAAAAAGTAACCATGTCACACCTTCTTTGCCTGCGTGGATGAGAAGAATGTTGGGAAGTTAAATGGTCCAAGTTGTTAAGCTTTGCACGTATTTCATTGTTTTTAATTCCGAAGTTATTTATTTTTGGACTTATTTTCCACTAAATAAATAAAAATAATACCAAAAAAACTTTCAAGATCCCTATTAAACCAAAGAACTAACCACCAAAACATACCAAAAAAGTTCAAAGAAACGATTACTTTTTGTTGCCAAAGAGCTTCATTAAACTCTTCTACCTAACGTTTATCAAAAGT
>NBIL01146488.1:0-12173 GCA_002752925.1 Viola pubescens var. scabriuscula | reverse complement strand
AAAAAATAATGTATTTTATCACCCTCTCCCTCGTTACCATAAATAAAAACAACATTTACAGTTTAAAAAATATCATTTTATCGGTTGATATGCTTCGTCTTTAATATGCATGCCAAGGAAATCTATCTCCATTTTTACAATATGCATCTTTGGTTCAGAGAGCATGATGCCATATTGAAGAACAATATCTGCGAATTACTGGAGAAGTCGTTGATGTGCGAACATATCAGGAGAGAAAAGAATGATGTCATCAATGTAGACAAGTGCTCAGTGTAGGAGGGGGCTGAAAATCCGAATCATAGCTTTCTAAAAGATTGATGGAGTTGTTTTCAAACTGAATGGTAAAACAGTCAATTTATAATGGTGATTAGGGATACATAAAATAGTCTTGTGCCGTTCATCTAGATGAATTCCAAGCTGTCAAAATCCTACTTTCAAGTCGAATTTAGAGAAGATCTTCGCATTTGAAAGGTTGGAGAATAAGGTTGACTTGTTCGGCAATGAAAACTTATCATCCTAAAGGAAATGATTCAAAGGTTGGTAGTTGATTACCAATCTCATCTTTCCGCGAACTTGTTCTGAGCGCTTGTTGACATAGAATGCTTCACAATCCCATTGTGAGTTAGTAGGTTCAATAAGACCTTGGGCGAGGAGTTGCTGGAATTCTAGAGATGATCACTGGGAGTGTGTCATGTTCGCCAAGATAGGCGTACTTGAGGTGCGAGGGCAAGCTCTTCAACTCCGACTTAGGGGCCTACAAAAGAGAAGGGGCAGTCGGTGAGTTAGTAGTATGGAGATCAGAGGGCTTGGATAGGCGTACCACGGGTTCACAAGTGGTCAGAGCAGCAACGACGTCCTTCAAGCCCGAAGGTGCCATGATGTGTGTCTCAATCTCTGCTAGTGCATCGGTAGTGATGTTCCTGTCAAGGGCAAGCTGTAGAGTCAGCGTTAAGATTGAAAACTTGTGTAACAATAGGGTCAACAAGATCAACAAAGTTCACACTAGAAAGTTCAGTGGGGTATCTCATATCATCAATCATATTGAACGTAATGATCTCGTCATCGAATTCCAACGAGATCGTGGCATCATGGACATCGATTTTAGCTCTCGCAGTCCTGAGAAAAGGTCACATGAGAAGCATGTTCGAGGCCTTGACAAATTGTTCATCCTCCATGTCAATCATGTAGAAGTCTGCTGGGTATATGAAATTCCCAACGTGCACCAAGACGTCCTCAATGACACCCTCGGGGTATACAACAAACCGATCTACCAGCTGGATGACAACCCGAGTGGGTTTGAGTGGGCCTAGGTCTAGACTGTTATATATCGTCAATGGCATGACGTTGATACCTGCACCTGAATCACACATAGCTCTACCGATGTTAGTAGTGCCAATTATACATAGGATAGAAAACATATCTTTGTCCTTGCACTTGGGTGGTAGCTTCCGCTAGATCGCAGCCGAGACGTTCCCACCTACGCTAATCTTTTTCATACCTGATATGTTACACTTGTTAGCACACCAAGATTTCAAAAATTTAGCGTAGCGAGGAATATTCTTAACTACCTGCAATAAAGGGATGTTAACTTGAACTTTGCTAAACATATCAAAAATTTCTCGATCCTCCTCATCTTTTTTAGACTTAACTAGCCATTGAGGAAAGAGTGGTTCGAGAATTTTATGGATGTACTCTTGTGTGAATTCTGGTGTCTTGTTATTCTTCTTTGGGGGACCTCTAGGAGTGTGGACACGCTTCTCCTTTTCTACTTCTGCCTTGGCATCCTCCAGATTAGGCTCAGGCTCGGGGCTCAACGTCTAGGTCTGGATGCACACGGGAAGGCAATTGGTGACCGCTACGGAGTGTCATGGCACATGCTTCGTGCTTCAGGTTGGTTTCTGCCTGAGGTGGCAATCTTCCCATGTTCTTTAGTTCCTTCATATCTGCAGCCATAAGATTCAGTTGTTTTTGCAAGTCCATAATAATACCACCAAACTTACTTACCTCGTCACCTTGCGATGATGGAGCTACCTGGCCCTGGGGGGCCTGGTATTGATACTGCTGGTTGTTGGGGTAGCTCGACCGCGGTATGAAATTCTACAAATTAAATGGAGGTTGTGTCTGGTTTGCAAAAATATTCTGTTGTGGTGGCTGACTAGGTCCTGACGGTTGCTGATTGTTTGCCCAACTGAAGTTAGGATGGCGCCAACCCTGGTTATAGTTGTTGGTATAAGGCTCAAACTGCCTTGGAGCTCCATTATAATTACCAACTGCATTAACATGGAATTCATCAGGGATGTGGGGGCATGCGTCCGTTGGATGGTCAGTAAAGTTGCAAAATTCGCATGCCTTGACCTGGACAGGTTGTCCTCCCTTCCATGTTTTGGAGCATACCGGTGATGGTGGTGAGTTATTTTTCCATAGCAGCAACACGCACGTCTTGGGTGGTTGTGGCTCTCTCAGAAGGAGTGATATTCTTCGCCATAAGCTCAATGGTAGCCTTGGCAACAACTGGTGTGAGAGCACAAAGGGAACCTCTACCTGCGGCGTCCAGCAAGGCCTTGTTAGTCGGCTTCAACCCCTCATAGAAATATTGGATAAGTGCATGATCAGCGAGGTTGTGTGAAGGACATAAGGTCTACATCTTCTTGAAGCGCTCATAGTATTGGGCTAGGTTCCCGTCATCTTTCTAAAGAATGGAGACCAACTGCTTGTGAGTAACGCTAGCCATAGAGGCTGGGTAGTACTTGTCGATAAAGGCTTTTGACATCTCGGCCCAGAAGGTGATGGATTTAGAAGGAAGGTCATAAAACCAGACTTTAGCACCATCTTTTAGGGACCAGAGGAAGGCTCGCAGCTTGGCCTGGTCAATGTCACATTGGCCGGCTTCATGGCCTCGACGATGGAGTATAGATGCTGAAGGTGACGGTGTGGGTTCTCTTTAGCAACACCATGGAATGTCGGAAGATGATGTAGTACGGCGGATTTAATTGTCCAATCGTGTTGGACGGCTGGCCAAACAATACAGTTGTTGGTCAGCTCGGGAGTAGCATTGAGATCTTCAATTGTCTGATTATTCTACTCATCTGCTGCCTCGACCATGATGGGGATTTTGAAATTTTCCGTGTCAAGGTCTTGACGGAAGAAACTGCCGAGATTGTCTAGGTCAGAGAGATTTCTTTCGAGGACTGGGACAAGAACTTCTCTATTGTTTAAGGATGGTCCCCTGACTTGTCTTCTAAGTCCTCTTTTTATCCTGGTGAGTTTAAGATCGAGTGGTATAAGATTCGGCGTAGATCTCCTAGTCATACAAACAAAAGAAAGAAATCAGTACCGTTAGTCCCCAGCAACGGCGCCAAAATTTGACCGGTTGTCAAAACTGTCAAAAATAATAAAGAAAATCTACTATCAAGTGTACAATAAATTATGTATAGTGGCAACAGGTTCGAACACAGGGACTAGGGATAGACACTGACTTTTGTGTATGACAAAGACAAATAAACCGAAACAGTAACACACATGAGGGGTTTTTGAAAGAGTTGTTGATTTAACTAATATTAAACTAAATAAAACAGAGTAAATGAGAATATAAAATCATATGGGAAGGGTTCCTATCAAAGGTTCATCTCCGGTTGCATCTAGGCCTAGTCAATCATTGGTGCAGGGATATTCCACTCCTGGTTCGTAGGTGTGCTATAGGGGCCAGGTACGTTAACCCCCCATACTTTTCTTCGTACGAGAAGCTACCCTAAGGTACGTTTATGGGGTAACCTTGACACTCTGCCGTCCTCCAAGGTACGTTTATGGAGGCAATACTCAAAGGCCCATTAAGGAGAGGAAAGACACACCTAGGGCGAGACACTCAGTACGTTCGAGGCACTACCCTAGTTGGCCGCTTGCCCTATTCAGATTGGACCAGTTCGACGTGATGACTCTGAACTAGTTGTTTGCTTTACTTTGTAGCCTCACGTTAGTTATTACTACAAAGATGAATTTAATCACTTAGATTCAATTAAGAGTTGATCAAGCTTCTAATTAACCCTAGGTAAAATGGAAAGATCTTGACAAGTAAACAAATACGAACAAGGAATTTATTAAGTCCGAATTGACCTCATAACTATCCTAAGCAACCTTCGAATCACCTCTGCTAAGAAGAAAGAACTTAGCCGCTCATGCTAATAGTAAAATAAATAAAAAAATTAAATTGCATAAGTAAAAAGAAAGAGAGAATGATAAAAACACTTGAATATTACCGGTCGGAGCTAAAGCTCCGATTTACTACAAAATGAAAAAGGGTCGTCGGAGGCGGAAGTGGAGAAAACTTATGTCCGAAAAGTGGCAGAAAAGTCGGGAGAAAAAACTGTCCCAAAACCCTAAAATCCTAGAGTCTTATAGGGAAATCAAAAAAGGAAATTCTAAAAATAGAAAATATAAAAAAGGAAAATCCTAAATCTAAGGGAATTACATAAGATGGAAATAAATCTTCTGATTGAATGGAGGATCCACGGGAATGGAAGGCAGAATCTGCTGGGATTCCTCTTCGGGGTTTTCCTTTTGTGCGTCGAAGCTGTAAGCATCTGCAGTCGCACGGCAACGAGGGCTAGACAAAACGGTCAGCCGCTAAGCCTAGATGATACGATCGGCAGCGAGGCATAGACGTTTGATGTTCCAGCGAAAATTCATCCAATAAGCGCATGTTTCTGCATCTTTCTCTTCTCTAGTCCATATCTGCAAAAAAAGATGGAAATGGGGACAAATTAGCAGTATCATGCTCAAAATTGGACTAAGATCGAAGAGAAAAATATGCACAAAACACACACTATCACCTGACATGGCTTAATGAGAGAAACCATGATGCTAACCATGTATCTTTCGTTTGTACAATAATAATTCTCATGGTTGGGCGAACAGGTTGATGAAGTAGACCATATCGTCACCCATAAGACATTCGTTTGTGAAAGAATGAAGGTTGTATAGTCAGAAATAAAAAAACTAATTTAGAGGAAGCTTGGATAGAGAGAGAGGATATTTAGCTGGACATGTTTTTTGAAGTTTACAGGCTGGGTTTTATTTATTTATTGGATGATTTGTATAATGGATTACTCTCTCTATATATAGGGGAAGGTAGAAGCTTATCCATGTGAAAGACACAAGTACAGGACACTTGAAACTCATATGATCTAAGCTTATCTAACTGCAGACTAGCCTACAAATCTCTAACAAGACAAACTCCCTAACAGGACAGAATATAATATGATAGTCATATGACAATCACAGGAGCACATACTAACAAGGAAGCTAGTAGGTCATGTGATGAGCTGCTACTATTTATTACAAACAAACGAATTGCCTAATAGTACAAAAAACACAGAAATATTGTTGTACATGTGATACTTGAATTGGAAGTACTTTAGCTGGAAGTACTTAGGTGTGAAGTCTTTTTTGCTTTGTTACGGACGTTTACTTGGGGGGGGAAGATAGAGGCAAACTTGTCCTAAAGTTTCAACGATCGATTCCACCGGTGGGGGCATTTTGTTCTCCTTTTAGTTATGGGTGATTAATGCTTCTTTGTTGAGCTACAATCCATCAAATCATGCTGTAATCGAGAAGCTGTAGAGACATATTGGAAGTCCCTTGGGTAGGGGGCATTACTATTATGATCTGAGTTGTTCTCTTCTCGTGGTGATTGAGCCTTTATCGTAGTAACTTTGCCCCTTGTTTTCGTGTATTTTAGAATGGTAATTCTATTGAATTCAGTATGAATTCCATGATTATTGCAGGAAGCATATTTGGAGAGGAAGTAAGCAAAGAGGGGCAGAAAAGAGCAAAATCTGGGCAGAATGGAGCAGACACTTTTCTTGGCCAAGACAGACTCGCTTGGCCAAGACGATCCTTCTTGGCTGGCAGAAGATTTCGGGAGATTCTTGCAAAAGACTCCTACAGCGATTACGATTGTTGATCTTATCCAAAGAAGTGTTGGAGTGGCATCCTACCTCTTTTATCTCATTTTTGTAGTCTACTAATAGGAGAGGAAGAGTGATTGAATACAATTAGAGTTTAATTAGGATTTATTTATTTATTTCCTTTTTAGAGATATTATTAGGAGAGGAAACTCTATATATAGCCTCCCTAGAGTTTTAGAGGTATGGGGAGTCCAGAAGGACTACCAGCAGCCGCTCTTCTTCTCTTTTCTCTCGTTTGGAACTCGTTTTCTCCTATCATCTTATATTCAAATCATTTTATTATTTTCTTTATTTTTCTTGTCTTCCTCAAACTAATCTTTCTTGTTCTTAGTAGAGGCGTTTAAAGCATGAGTATAAGCTTGTATGAGACCTAATAGATTTTATTAATCTTTAAATCTGCATTTAACTAATTTTGTGATTATTCTTAACGTGTTTCTATTTGATGTTAGATCTGGTCAATCTAGGATTGAATAGATAATGCAACTGTCATTCTTCTTGGCCATGGATTATTGACCAAAAGGATCGAAGTAGACACCTACGCGCTAGCAGGATTCAGTGAAATGGTAGGGGAAAAGGTTAATCAGATCCAGTCCCGAATGACGCCCGAGGATACTAGTCTAGAGTTGTCTTTTCCTAATTGATCATTATCCAATTTAGTAAACCCTTTAACCAGCAAGGTGCTAGTTGGTTAGGCATCATCTCTAAGCGTACTTGAGGTGGTGTTGATACAAGAGGGAAGCAGAGGTCAAAGGGGTTCCTTGATCCTATAGCAACTCTGTAGATTGAAGATGAATACCCTTGCGTCCATGATTGCAACTCATATCTCATCGCTTGCCAAGCCTCTACTAGGAATTTACCTCATATATTTGATTCCCGTTTCTAGATTTGAGTCTTGACCAAGAACATCATTCTTGGCCAAGACATCTTATTTTAAGTCTACCCATTCTCTATGGATCGATCCTCTTACCACTATTTGCAATCTTTTGTAGGTACTAATAAGTTGTGTATTTATTTTTTACGGATTCGACACCCATCACATGGGTTATCACAAGAACCCTTTTACAAGTACGTTGGTATTTTACGTTATGTTTCATCTATTATGATTTGGTATGTTATCCTTAGTCGTGCTTTATGCATCGTTTGTAGTCTTATTTTGGCGAGATCTTATTTGTTATTCAGATTTATATTGGTTATGTACTTATTGTTTTGATTTGTACTTATGGCTGAATCAATACATATAATTTGTGGTTTTTTTTACAAAAATGAAAATAAAATCATCACTTGCTTTCTCTTTTCTTTTTTTTTAGACAAAAAAAAAGTTATAATTTCATTAATAACCAGAAAATTCGGTAGAAAAGTTACATACGTTGTGGCAAAAAAAAATATGAAGATATGTAGTATGTGCACCATAAAAGTACATAACGAGCACCAAACTGTACAGACAAAGTACCAAATTATTACAATCGAGAAAGGAAAATACATCATATGTAATACATATCCAACATGTTAGAAATTAGAGTTATAAAAAAATACATCTCAAATGAGAGAAAACCAAAATACTTCAAGAATATAAATGACTTGTGATTTGACAAAGCAAATCTAAACAGACTACGCGGCGGTAAGGTGAGGTTATTTGTTACTCTAGTAACCTTAAGCTCCACACAAAGATTGCTACTCAAGATTGAAGAAGAACCTGACCTTACCATCACATAATCCGTTCAGATCTGCACAAAACAATTTGACAAATAGACACCTCCAACATATCAAAGCACATAAATCAAATCTAACACTTATATTTGCTAGAGGTAATCAACCAAACAAGAAAAACAAAAGAAAAAATATGGATTAAAAAGAAGAAGGGGCAAAGATGGAAGATGAAGAGAGCAAAGGGATAGAAAATGAGAAAAAAAAACTAAAGCAAGTAAACAATAATGAAGAAAAGAAGAAAAAAAAGGGTGGCCACCGGCTGTCCTAGGAGGAGTGGCTGACAGCAGCCCCCTAGAAAGAACCCTAAAAAGTAAGAAAGTTGAGAGTTATGGAAAGATAAAGAAATTTATAGAGATTCTGTGTTTCCAAACCTCTCTCAAATGTTTTCTCAATTGCATGATTTGACTTCTTTGTGTTATTTCATTTGTTGTTAATCAAAGATTTAAAGATATTAGAGTACTTGACATTGTTAAGCCTCACACTCATGAAATGAAACTAAATTTTATGCAATTAGATGCAATTTATGCAAGAAGTGACAAATATCAACAACTATTCTCCTATTGCGCCCTTAAATAATTTTATGGAAAAATTCTTGGTATTTCCTTCTAAATCGTTATTAATTTGTCATGTTATTTATGCTTAATGATTAATACCAAACTTTTTTTTTCTTTTCCCTTAGGCATTTCTCATTATAAAATTAAGTATTTAGCGCAACAAAAGAAACTCCTCACCTTAGGTATGCTTTTCCCTCACCCTAGACTAAGGCGAGGAACATTCATTCGTGGACTGTTTGAGTGTCATAAAAGGCTAGGGTGAGGAAACAATTTACTTTCCTCGCACCAAAATCTTAGCTCTGATTTCTCTCAACTTGTAAAGGGTCACGATTTTGTCACCCTTAGTCGACCTAATGCGAGGAATTCTTTGGCTTTGGTCGACTAAGAGCGACAAAAATTCCTCACCCTCGGGAAGAGATATCATAAACTAATACATTGTTAAATTTCTTAAATCTGAATTCTCAGTATAGTTTCTTACACATAATGTGGGAATTAGTGAAAATATTGTACTACAGTATTACTTTAAGAGCACCGCAAATAATCATATAAAATAGATTTTAGTCAAAATTGAGAGTTGGTTCATTTAATTTTTTATTCATAGAAAGAGATGTCATAAATGTTGAGTGTAGAATAGATCGTAGGTAATAAGATGAGAGAACTAAAAAAATGACGGAGAGATTAAAGAACAACAGGTACAGTAATTTATGCCTATCCAGAATAATGCTTGGAAGTGGAATCACCAAATAAGCTAGAGAATTGATTGATGAGAGCAGTTTCAGGGGGGAAGTTTTTTTTTTTTAATAAGCTGGATGATTTATTGATGACAGTCATAAGGCATGACTGCAGAAAAGAGAGGCAAAAATACAAGCAGCAATGAAGTCAGGGGGGAAGTTTTAAGTACGTAATTATTTTTTATTCGTTTTAGATTGAGTTCTTTTTATCAACTTAACTTAATAAGTGAAAAACAAACAGCTTATGATGTAAAAGTGTGAAAAAATTAACGAGCAAATTTGAAGAAGAAAAAAATGCAAAAATTAACTTTCATTAAAAATATCATTATCTTAGACCTACAATATTTGTTGCAAATTGAGACAAATTAGACAAATACAAGGTGCAATTTTAAACATTAGAGATTAGTGTGCTATTTGAGATCTTAGACAATGTAGGGCTGAGGAACCATTGTTTGAAGATAGAGTTGGACATGCTTCTCTCCTGATCTTTAAGCACTCTTCATAACTTGACTTCACGGTATAAATCACATGCTTAATGTGATGCCAAATCAAGAAGTCGTCGAGGTTTTCCTGCTAATGGGGATACGGAGAATTGTTTCAGCATCATGACAAACAAATAACTGTCTGATTTTGACAACATCCCAAGTGCCCTGGTCATTCTTCAGATCTGTCACTTTCAAATCTTGGAGGCCATCAGGACAAGGTTAAGCATTTTCTCTGGAGACTGTTGCATAAAGTTGTCCCCACCAACCTGAACCTTAGAAGAAGGGGTCAGAACGTAGATGCAGAGTCGATAGATGCTTTCCCGGTAGATCAGATCCTTATATGTAGTGATGCAAGCTTTAAGTCCTCCTCTTTGGCTGTAGAGATTAGGGTGTAGCAAGAAATAGTGAAGGAAAGGTTCTGGATGGCAGGGTTGGTGCGGTTTATTCAAGTTCTGCAGCCGTTGAGGAAGCTTTGGCATTGAATGAAGCAGTCGACCTAGCTGCTATTATTGGATGGCAATTGATTCACTTTTTAAGTTATGCCTCCTATTTAATCTCTCATATCAACACATGTGAAGGCCCAAGAAATTGTGATGTCTCTAGCATCCCTCGTGATGTGGATTATGTGAGGAAGCGGTGCGGTATCCTTCTTGGCAATTTTCTTTTAAGCGTAGAAAATTCAATGTTGTTGCTGATTGGTTTTCTCAGTCAAGTGATGCTTGCCATAAAGTAATTTTTGTTTAGATATTAGCGAGGCCAGGTCGAGGCTCTCTTAGCCTTAGACCGACCTTAGCCTAATTATATTCCAAATGTTTTCGTGCAATATAATTTTCATTTTTTTTTAAATAATAATAATGTAGGGCTAAAATGTTTTCGTAGTGTAGCTAGCAATGTGATTGTACTATTTTATTGTAGTGTATTAATGCTATAGCAATGAATAGCAAGTTATTGTACTACCATTTAGACTGGTCCTTTCACAGCTAGCTTACCCACCACTAGTTGGCTAGGTGCCCTATGCATATTCATTGACCCTTGGGAAAGACAACACTTTTAGTTTTTAGTTTTTTTTTTTTTGGGACACAACAAGATAAAGACTACAATTTTCAGTTTTCACTCCTCCTAAGGCCATAATTTATGGCTATAATTATATAGGTGGCACTTTCGGTTGATAATGTCAAGCCTCATTCTGAGAAAATAGTTTTGAAATTTTATATTTTAAGTAAATTTCTACAAAATTCTCATACAAATTAAACCTATTTGAATTATTATTTTAGTAGAGTTTAAATTTTCATCAATTATCTACTAAGTAATAGGTTTGAAATCAAGAGATACGAAGTATTTCTAATTTTAAACTCATTGATGCTGCTAGTCTATTTCAAAGTTTTCCGACTAATTTCATTCTAACATTACTTTTTCTTCGATTATATTATCTTATTTTATTTTTTATTTATTCATGTATTCTCTCAATTGAGGTTAGTCTTTCTTGAGTTTTATCAGACCTTCGAAAGGTGTAATTCTCTTCGCATAGTTTTTTTTATTTTCAATACTCGAACTCAAAACCTTAGTTAATGGTGGATAAATCACTTATTGTTTGACCAGAACCAATATCTGTTACTTACATGTCATATTTAATCACTCTTTTGTACTAATTATTTATTTAATTACCTCCCTTATTTATGTATTTTTATTTAAAGCACATAATGATTGACATCGATTTCCTTAAAGTTAAATGACGCTTACAGGCTCTGTAGGTTCTGTTTGGCATAGCTTCATAGTAAATTATTTTCTTAAAAATTTAATTTAAGGGTTAAAATAGCTTCATAGAAATATCAAACTTAAAAAATTTAGTAGAAATAGTTTTAACCATTAAATCAACCGTGACAAAAAGTAAAATTTGTTTGAAAAACAATCTCTAACGGACTCAAAAGCCAAAATGGGTTACAAAGGTTCAACAAACCAAAAAGCTAGGCCCTGAAAAGCCCAACTGAAGATGGGCCGCGATAGGCTAGGAGAAGAAAACAATAACGGCAAGTAGAATAGCCCATATATATATAAACCCTAAAAGCCCAACAATATTATATTATCTTATTTTATTAAGGGTAGGGATAGAGATTTCTATTAATATTTTTATTAATTTTTATACCATAAATATACGTGTTAATTTCACATTCACTTATTAATTATTAATTTAAATAAAAATAATAATAACCTAATTAGAAAAAATATTAATAATAATAATAATATTTGTCTGAAGTGGAGTCATTTTCTTGGCTCTCCTTTTGTTCTCACTTTTTTTTGGTTGTTTATTTTAATTTAATTGTGTGGTGAGATATTGATACCTACCCGGCTGCTCGCCCCCTTTAAAATGAGAGAGATTCTGATTATTTCCAACTTTTCGAAAGGAATAATTAAAGTTTTGTATTACGTCATGTTATCGTGGCAGGTTGAGGCCAAACCAGAAAAAAAAAAGAAAAAAAAAGTGAGAAAATATTAGCCTGAATTTGATTTGAGCCCATAGAAAGTTGGCCGTGGGTTTGATTTAAACGTTAATTCAACGGTTCGCGATAATTAATTATAGTTCTGCTCTCAACGTTACCTCCGTTAATTCAAATTAACCTTCCGTTTCGTGTGAAAGAAAAGAAAAATTAAAAAAAAGATGCGGACTAATTATAGATGAGGAAAAAAGAAAATGACAATATAGGGTCTAGTTTCTCTACACAATTACAATGAAAA
>NBIL01146466.1:0-16655 GCA_002752925.1 Viola pubescens var. scabriuscula | reverse complement strand
CTGGTAGGTGACTAGAAGAGTAGGTGACTAGAAGAGATTCTGTCCGACGAACCGTGATTATGTCCGACGAACCGTGATCCACATCACAGTAGGTGACTAGAAGAGATTTCTCGTTGAGAAATTTAATCAAACACTTGATGTGCCATTTTGCCCAAACCGTTCAGAATGCAATCTTCCAATCAGCCACACTACCCAGAACAACTACTGCATAACCTGTGAACCTGCTAACAATTCCCAACCTCCAATCCTGCAAAAGAACGCTCAGAGCTGTACTTTGCATGAACAGCATAGCAAAAATCAAAATTAGACTACATATCTATCGTCGCTACCGTGCAAATCATGTGCTNTTTCTTCAAGAACAACATTCAAAATTCAATTTTGTGCCCATAGCAGGAGTACACAAGCGAACCCATTTAGTTTTGCAAATAGAAATGACTATACAATGCCACCATCACAGCCACAACCTGGGCTTATTCAAACTTGGTTTACTGTTTGGCGTGCAAGTATTAGAGTGGACATCAGTTAATCCAACGAACTGAATCCATGTGACTGAACAGGATTTTACCTGAGTGAGATTGAGTAAGGGGGCGATGTCAATTGAAGCGGCAAGCTTGGCCATTTTGGGTAATTGCAGGTTAGGGTTTAATTGGGGTAAATGTAATTGTGAATTGACTGGATCTTGGCGGCTGCGGCAGGAGACGGTGGATGCGATGAGGGGAAGCGAGAAAGAGAGGGTGAGGATGAATGAGGCGCTGCTGCTGAGGCTGGATTTGGTTCCTGGGCGGGATCCGGCGGTGAGGGAGGCGAGGAGGATGGAGAAAAAAAAAATTAATTAAAAACAGAAGTTAACGGTGGTTTGTAAATCCACCGTTAGCCAAGTCAGCAAAATTTCATTAATTATTTGACTTTTAATCTCATCCGTCCATTTTTTTTAATGGCTTAGATTTATTGAACATGACCAGTCATGTTCAAGGGAAAATTAGAGGAGCCAAATACACTCCAAATAGAAGTTACAAGACAGAGATTATGAAAGAGGGCTTTCTTCATACCAAGACCTGGGTGATCAATCACATATGTAATAAAATGTATGATTAGTGGTCTTAATTCACCCTAACCCTCACATTGACTTATCTTCTCTTTTTTAGGCATGGCGTTCGACCTTCCTTTTCTAGAAGAAGTCGAGTACTTTTAAGTAGTGTTCATTTGTTAAGTTTGCGTGAGTAAAAAACAAAGTGTGGCAATTGGCTACTAGGTAATACACTCATTTTACTTATCTCACTCTACCCCTATAAACCCTTATATAATAAGGTATAGAACATGCTAGGCCTCGAAACACACACAAACATTCATTGTACCTCTTGTTCTCTCTTTGAGGCTCATCTCTTCCAATTCTCACAAACCCACAAATAAAACCCTAAGAAAAGAAATAGAAATGAATAGATCTTGTATTTTAACGGTTTTTGGTCATCTTGTTTATGCCTTTACGTTTTTTTAGTTGAGAAAGATCATGGTTCCTTCAAAGGATTCAAAATCAAAAATAGAATGGAGAAATCATATATAGATGTAAAACGTTTTATCGCTTTCGCTTTGGTGTATTTATGGTTCTCTCTTAGTATTATTGGCCCATATTTTGCCACATTTTGAAAAGCTCTCAACACTCAAATCTTGTACCCCATCTTAACTAGGAATGAGAAGTGGACTTTTGCCTTTTTTCTCCACATTGTTGGTCATGCTCTTTCTATTGGTGAGCCTACTTTCTTAAAGATCTTGTTCTTAGCTATGCTCATGGATTTTCTACCCATGTATACCTTTTTGCTTCTTTCGAAAGAGTTGCTTTATCGATCATGTATAAAAATAGAAACTAACTCATTAGTGAAAAAAAATCTTGATTAAACGGTAAAAATAAGTTTGTATAAATAAAACCGAGACTAGGCGCATATTGGGAGAATTTTGGATAAAATATGCAACCCTAAAATTCTCATAAAATGATATTATAAAATAGATGGAGACATTATCATAAAAAATAATTATTTTGATCATAATATTTCAGCATGTTACTTTAGCTATGATGATGTATGGATCTCAAAACCACAACTGATCAGAACTCTAAGGGGTGTTTGGTATCAAATCAGGGAGAAGTTCAATTCATTTCATTAATAGAGTTCATTTAAAATTGAATTAATGAATGAATTCTAGTGATTGATATACTACTTATATTTAAAAGAATTCAAATGAATTCAATTGAACATATTGTTTGATATGACTAAAAAATAAATTCATTTTAATCATTTGACTATTATACCCTAAATTAAAATCAATCCATAGAACAGAAGAAAGAATTTTATAGTGGCGCCATCTAGTTGTTCTATAAAGTTATCACCACTAGATGGATGGTTTAGAACAACCATAAAGAACCATCACAAAATCAAGGAACAAATGGTTTATTAAGATTGTTCTCTTAGTTTTTTTCTTTCTCTTGTTTGTAATAAGTTTGTCGTCCCATATTTATGGATATGGGTTTTAGTTGGATTTGGTTATATCGATATCCGAAGTTGTAAACGGACTGTGAATGTCCTATTAGCCCATGAGTTGAGCCATCTGATTTCTATTTCAGGAAATATTTGTGTAGGGACTGTGAATGTCCTCTTAGCCCCTGAGTTGGGTCATCTGATTTTCGATTCAGGAAATATTTGTTTGTGTAGGGGAATACCCCGAGGCGATAGTGCATATTGTACCGGTTGTTTGAATTAATCTAATCCATCCTACTTTCAAAAAAAAAAAATTGGTTTAGTAAGATTTAATTATGTAATAATTAATGGTAAATCCTAAACTAAACTCAATCAAGGAAATATGGAGGCCTGGCACTTGAAATCATGCAAGTGATGAAAGGAATAAACAACCAAGGCCATTCCAAGCAGCCATGGTAACATCAATCCAAGAAAGGTCATATTCTTTCATCCAATAATGGAAACCTGCTTGATATTATAATAAGTAATGGCAAAACTTATTCACAGATCCAAAAATCCAAAAATCTAAAAAATAATCATAGTAAGCAGCATCAACATGCTGGAAGTACTTATGAGGTAACAAAACTAAACATCTGCAAAACAATTCAAGTATCAGCATCAGCTATAGAAGTGTAGACCATACCTGAAATTAGGGATATGCTGCAAGCGACTACACTTGATTTCTAAAAATTTCTTAAATCTTGTCAACAAGACTGATAATCAGTGAAGTTAGGATTAGAGCAATATGTTATGTTTGCAGCTCAGACAAACTCAATATTTTAACTTAAAAGGTGACCTTTTTGTTTCAGAGGTTCACGTTGGCCTGCACTTGAAACCAGAGTACATTGGATCAAATTTAAATACTATATATAACTAATCGCCGGCTGAACATCTCATGCAAGTGAAGAGGCCAGTCAAGGGCCTCACAGATATTGGGATCATAAATCAAATTAGTCAATACACTCAGCTAGAATTCGGGTAACTAGCACTGCCAGTGTACCCTTCATCCCACCAAGGACAACAGTTACACACACTTGTCCAATGTTAAACATCAGTTCCAATGCAATCTTTGCTACTCTCAATTTAGGAAAATTAGAGGCCAAAAAACTCTTCATTCCATTGACAAAACTCAGATGGTAAATGTAGGATTTTATCAATTTGTAACATCACAAAGTGACATGTGACAGAGTTTAAGACAATAGAACCAAAGTTTAATGGTTGTATGATGTGATTATTACATATTAAAAGAATAAAACTACAAATTGGTTACTAAATAACGAAAATATTGGTAATGGTAACCTGCCACTCCAATCATCTTTTAAACCAAGTCCTTTAAATAGTTTCAGAGGAGAGAAAATAAAGTCCTGTAAGTCTTAATTAATATTAGCAAAATGTTCTCAATTGTCTTCATGTTAAAAAATAATGCTCAAATCCAATTCACAATAAGATGTGCAAACTTCGATTAACTCAACTGATTCAGATGAAAGCTAAACGGCAAGAATGTAACCCTAAGGACAGAGGTGCACTAACCTACAATTGGAGGACTGATATGTGGACATGTGATTCTATTAGGACACGGTATACTGGTGTGAATCTAGTAGCACAGGTTGCAGGGCAACAGTGAAGGAGACTCGAATTCGAGACTATTTGATATTTTTGCCTTCATATCTTTATTATATTTTTTTGGTTGTGCTCCAATAATATCTCATCTGGGTACTCATTAACAATATTGGTATTTTGCTTTGTAGATTCTTTAGACCGTCAAAATTGGAAAAAAGAAAAGAAAAGCAAAAAAAAATTATGCTTAATAACCCACCAAAAGGAAAAGGCATCTGATCCATTTTTAACATCTACGAATAATAATAATAACTAAAAATTGGACTATAAAAGATGCAACAAATGACACAAATGATATTCATCTATCAATCACAGAAGAGCAAACTGGAGAAGTGAACCCAAAAATAAAAACAAAAATTGTTCACAAACCCGAATATGTTCCTCTACTCAATTTTCAGCCATGACTATGAGTACGTTGTTGAGTCGCCGAAGAGGCAAACTCGAGTTGAAATTGTAGAGTATGGAAAATCATATGAACAATACCCAGATAGGAAAATTCAAGGTTTTGATAAATGGAAAAGGAGAGGAAAAAATAGCGATCATAAATCGAAAATTCAAAAATCCAACAATCTATGAATAAGAGAGAAAATTCTCACAACCGAGACAAACCTATGAATAGGAGGTCGTGCCGCTGCGGTCGTGCCCTCCTCCGAGATTGTGCTCTCCTCCGCGATCTAGTTGTTGTTGTTGCTGCTGCGTTTTAGGCGGGTAGAAGAAAGAGAGAATGAACAAATTTTAGACGGGTCATTTAAATAATAAACTAATTAATTATTAAAAAACCAAATGAATTCCTCAAAAATCAAAGATTTACAAGGGAAGACTCTATCAACAAAAATAAAATATATTTGATGTTTGTTATAACTTGGTTGATGAATATTGGCGCAAGATATATAGAAGCAGTGAAGTTTTTAGTGAATTTTCAAGTCATGTAGTTGTTGACCACGTTACAAATAACATGTCTGAATATTATTCTTTTGTGTTGAGAGCATTAAAGAGACCTAGATTATCATAAAATATTTCATGTTAAATTAAAAACAACAACAAAATGAGTTACACAAGTGTCAGATGCAATTCCACAACATCCAAAAACACTCAAATAAGATTTAAAAATCAACAAACATATTATTGTTTTTACCCTTCTTTTAGTAGGTGACGACTTGATGACCTTGACGACACTAGTTGAATCCTCTTTTCAAACAATCTTCACAATGGTACCAAAACCAACAGTCCGATCATTATGAGTCAAAGTGAAACGAACAAGAGCTGGATGCTTGTCAAAGATATTCACAACCATAGGATCACGAGGAATCATCTTCACCTCCCCGTAATCACATGCTCTAAGTATGCAGACTCCTACTAAGCAACCATTGATTGACTGTCTAATTCTCATGTTTTACTAGCATATTTATACTGAATTAGATACCAAGGATGGTGATTTCTTGTGGTTTTCTCTTGTTTGGTGCAGATTTGAAAATGGAAGCAGAAATACAGTTCTGGAGCTGGATAGCATGGATTGACCGCGAGCTTGGCCAATCCCTTGGCCAAGCCTGCAAATCAGAATACAAGTGGTGATTTCCGACAAGGATTTGAAATTCGAAATGCCGATCTTTTGCGATTGAGGAGATTTGGAACCAAGGATCAGATAGAAGCGCAGCTGAACAAATCCATTTTCAAACGATATTTTATTTCCTATCATCAAAAACAATATTTTAGATTTTGTAATAGTTAGTTTTAATTTGGAAATTCGAACAGAGATTGAGGGGGAGGATTTAATAGAAGCTCTCTCTTTAGAGAAGGCTCTGTAATTTTCCTTAGGGAATTGAAACAAATTTTATTTCTTTGAATGCAATCAATTAATTTCCAAAGATTTCATATATGATTATGTCTAGCTAAAACCCAAATTCTTGGTGAGGGCTGTTGAGCCTTGTTTTTATACATTGTGAGATTTAATTGAGCCTCATAGCCTTTTGATTCGTAATCATTCACCCCTAATTCCATTTAAACACCTCAAGCCCAGAATTAAGGCTTGATCACCCTTGGATCTTGATGAGGAGCGTTACAGTCAGCTTAGAAGGAAAAGGAGCACCCGCCGGCTGAGTAAGTAGACAACCAATCTGTTCTTCACTTGAGAAATAAGGTTCCTGTTCTTGCAACTAATTTTCTTATACGATCAGTTCTTTTTACCTAAACCTTAATTTTACTCTACAAGAAAAATAATTAACATTAACGTTGTTTCATTCCGTCAGTTTGGATTGGATAGTTAACAGTGTTAGATTAGTTTGTTAGATGCAAAACTATTATAATATAAATTATTATTTACTTTATTCATATCAAATTATAAATCAATGATTTTTTTAGTATCGGTAGGAAATCAAAAATCTATTTTTAAGTAATAATACTTGATAAGTTGGTATGACTCATTAATCTTTTAGAGATTTAAAGAATCATACCTGGCATTTTAAAGAGAGTTTCAAGGATGTTAGTATAGTTTTGTCATAAATCTCCACCTAAAAGAAGTTCTAACCGAGTTGAGTAGTTCAGAAAAATCTTGAATAAAAATTTGTGGTTAACAAATGTAGATATATGCTTTTGTGCTCATAATTCTTCTTTTTAAGGGAGAGGGAGGATCAAAACAAGCCATTAAGTAATTGTACAATTTGATGACCAATATATTTTTTAAAAATTGGTGAAATTTTGATGGTGATTTAAGAGGAAATCACATCCAAATTTATATAATTTAATAAATTTATCTTTCATCAAATCTATTTATTAAATTAAATAGAAATTTAATTTTTTTTGAAAGAAAGTATGTAACTTATTGAATAATCCGAAATTGCATTAGGTAGAATAACCTCAAGCCATCCTCCTTCCAAAATAATATCCGTATTCAAAACAATTGAAAATTTACCCAACTCATGGGCAACCTGATTAGCCTGCCTACTAATATGCGAATAGAAATATGTAAACAAAGAAAAAATAGTACATCGTATAAAACTAAGTCCAATTGATTCAGTGAGACACTGCCCCCCTTAATAAATCAATAACCCGCAGAGAGTCCGAAGAGATGTACAGTTGCTTAACTGTAAGGTCAACGACCAACTTGATACCAACTCTAGTAGTCATAGCTTCGGTTAGGGTCACATTACACCGAAATGGTAGAGCTTGTGTAACACAATAACCTCCCCTAGTGATCCCATACAATAACATCAAGACTTGTAATAGTAGAACCAATTGCAACATCTGAGCATCCAAGGTTCCACAAGGAGGCACCAATGTTCCATCACCCCACCTCCAGGATCCACCGACGATAAAGAAATTCTAGAGTAATTGTTTGAAATTCAGATAGAATGTGCCCACCATGAATGACCACATCCATAGATATATCTCCACGATCTGTCAGAAAATCCATGTCCATAAAGACTACATCCCCGAACAAGTCAGCTCGAATTCACAGCCCGTAAGTACCTCCTGAATTTAACACTACCACTCTCAGAAAGGAAGAGCAGACTCAAGGAGAATAAGCCAAACAAACGGTAGTAAATACCACACTTGTGTTGCAAACGGACACCAAAAAATGAAATGGTCTAAAGTCTCTGCCGAATTCTCACAAATTAGGCAAAAATACATCCACATGTACCCTTTTTTGAAACAAGTTAACCTTGAGTCAGCAAAGAGTCTTGGGACACTTACCACATAAAAGAAATTTAAAATGTATAATTAATTAACTTCACTAATGCAATTGATGATATAAGTTGTGGAATATAAAAGGAAATCTCTTATTTTGTTCATAAATACTATAGAATAAAAGTTTATTGGAGAAAAAAAAGCTATTGGTTTCTACTCATAGTTATATGAACAAACCAAGGCTAATTTCATTTTTCACTTAATTAGATTTTTAAATTATTTATTTCATTTCACTTTCATAGGTATTTAATTGTGAAGAATTATTTATAGGTTAATATTTTGTATAGCGTTTAAAATAATATTAAAAGAAACGTTGTAGTTCAACTGATTAGTGTATTTCGTCTTTAAGGTCATGAATTTGATCATTGGTATCGTAATGATTATTAATAAGGGAATATCTAGTTAACCCCCTTGAACTTTCTGTCAAACTCAAATAACCCCCTCAACTACAACAAGATGCTTCAAAGACTCTTATGAACTAAATTGATTCTTCAAAACGACCCTTTATGATAAATTTTCCATCCAAATGGATGAAATAATGTGAATTGAACGTGCAATGCTCGGCTGTTGTTGCATATAGACCATAAGTATCCACTTGAATCTCTAGAAAATATACAAAATTTTCATTTTGGCTCCTATAGACTTAAAACTTGTAATATAAACTTTATATCTTCCTTAAATTAACTTCCATTTTAAACATTTTAAGTGGTTAAAAAAATTCAAAATAAATAGTAAAAAATTGCAAAAAGTAGAAATTCGAAATAAAATATAACAAATATGTTAGGGTCTAAAACAATAAAAAATATTTTTTATTTTTTTAAAAATAAGTTGCATTTTAATGACGTGGACCTACTATATTTCTTACACATTTATCCATTAAAAATGTAACTTTTAGGTATTTTTGGGTTTATCTTGTGAGTTTTAATACTATAGGGATCAAAGTGAAAAAACTTAGAACTTTATGGGCAAGTTTTCTCATTGACACTCATGTGGTTCCATCCATTTGAAAGAAAAAATTAACAAAAGGGTAGTTTTGAAGAATCAATTTAGTTAAGGGGATCTTTGAAGCATCTTTTTGTTGAGGAAGGGTATTTGAATTTGACCGAAAGTTCAAGAGGGTAAGTAGATATGCTCCTAATTAATAATATGACCACTTTTTTTTTTATAAAAAAATTAATATGTATTTTTAATATATGTTTTTTGTCGATATTATATAATACAACCGCGCGACTTGTAAATTTTAGACTAGTTAAGAGAAAAAAATATGTAGTTAATCCAAATATTTCATTTAAGCATGTTTAGTTAGTTGGATCGTCCAACTAATAGCGTGATTATACGTTTCCTAGTCCTTCAAAATTTAAAAACTCTCTTATTTGTAACCGTCAACCCTAACATATAACATTTTTACTTGTTTGACGATCAAACTAGACTTAACGGGATGGAATAGACGAAAAATATGCTATGTAACACAAGGACTAATGTGAGAAAAGATGTCCCACTCTTTCTACCAACTCAACCAATTGTAAATGCCTTTACCCGCGAACAATCACACAAACTGTTATTTCAGCTCTTTAAATTTGAGTTATCCTCTCATGCAACTACTGATGAACTAAGCTTCCTATCTGCATAAATCTTAGAATACACCTTCTTAGTTCTAACAGCCAGTGCCACATCCAACCCAAAACCAAACAAACAAGCGAAGGCCATGATAAGAAACACAAGGAAATAGCATTGAGGGCCAATGCAAATGTTGGCACCACCAGCAGCAGAACTAGTGGCTTGAGCATCGTAGAGATACCCGGCGAGCAAGCCAGAGAAGAGGAAAGAACCCAAAGGAAGGTTGAGTATGAGGATATTGTAAAGCAAACCGTAATATTTCAGGCCAAATAACTCTGAAGCTACTGGCACAGATATCGTAAGGCGAACGCCGTAGCATATGCCAACCAGAATTGAACCTATGTAGAGTGATCCTGGCAAGGCCAGTGCCATAACCACATATCCTACAGCCATAAGGATTTGAGAACCTGCATTCCATAAGGGCCTTGGTGTCCCAAATTTCCTGTAAAGAGCAACGACGAATCGAGTATCGATCAGCATAAAGAATTCTTGCAAAATGTCAATCAAAGAAAGGACACAATGAATGCTTACCAGAGGTAGTATTCTGAAGCCAGGCCTGATACAATCCGACCGAAGAATCCCCAAATGCTGGTGAGGGACACGAAAATGGATACGTCAGCATATCCAAGAGCTTGCCCCATCTGTGCCATGTTATTCATCACGCACATTCCAGTACCTACGCCGCAGAGAAATGAAACAAACAATATCCAGAAATCAAGTGTTTGCATCATCTCAACAATGGTGTGATCCTCCCCAATTATGGGTCTTCTCTTGCTTGCGATTTTCTCCTCTTCAACTTTGGCTGTCTTTTTAATCAATGACTCCTTAACCTGACCTTCGATATCTGTATTCGGTTTCGTCTTGAACAACAAGGAGTAGATAGGAACAATGAGGGGTGTAGCTAGTAGGAACATAAGTCCAACTGCAAATGCCAAAGATAGAACGTGGCCATGATTTCCAGTGATGTCATATGCCAAGAGATAGACAGCAACTACAATGGCAATGATATTGAAAACATTGAGAAAGTTAGTTTCTTCTGTTTCTTCAATGGGACCAACAGCAGGTGGGGTTTCGCGGAGGAACAGAATGGCAGGGAGACAAATAACAGCAGGGGCGAGAGTGAGAATAAGGAGAAATGCAGAGGGATTGGAAGCGAAAAGAGCAGTGCATATATCAGTAAATATTGCTGTGCTGAGTCCTACATAACCTTTCAGGATTCCCGAGACAGGGCCGCGATTTTTCGGGAAGTTACGCATGCAAGTCACCAGGACAGCTGTGTTCATCCATGTTGTGCTGTTCCCTCCAAGGCATAGAAACACACACATCTGTGACATAAACCAATAACTGATTGATAATGCATAAGAGTGAATCAACAGTATATATTAGCAAACTAGCTTCTCATACCTGCCAATAAGGAAGAGGGTGAATTCGCTGGCTGACGACGAGCCATTGCGCTCCATATCCTACAAGTCCCTCAAGAGCTCCAATAACGAGTATTACAGAATTTGACCAACGATCCGAAGCAAGGCCAGAGAGGAGACCGAAGGCCTTACCAACATCTTTAGCGACGGACAGATTATTGAGCTGTAGCTGACTGAGAGACATCAGAGACTTGAGAGCATCAGAGTAATTGGCAAATGTGTAGTTATTGCCACAGACTGCCTGAACCCATATGGCCATAACGAATCCTAACCATTTTGCAGAAGAAGATGTAGGAGACATGACTTTGAACAAGAAATGGATGAGAAGAAAAGCTAAGTGTAACCTTCCTTAATAAAACAAACAGAAACTAACAGAGTCCACTTTTTAATCAGAAAACCGTTGTTTAGACCATGGTTTTATGATTCAAGAACAACAAGTGGATGAGAAGAAAACCAATACCAGATTACCAGGTTAGGTGCTTGAATAAAAGTTTCCAAGTTTAAATACCAGTGGAAGTAGTATTCTTTCTTTCTTTTCTATCAAGCGAGTGGTCCAAGTTATAAGCGAAAAAGAAAACACAATCTCTAAAGAAGTTAAGGAAAAAAGAGTAATAGTTTTTTCTTTTTTGTGGCTCCATGTCCTAATCATGAAAATCAGAAACTTCTATATCTTTTAAAATATCCACTTTGTCTCCCTGTACTAACACAAATTATCTTTTTTCGTTAGTTTTATTAACGGACCGTGAAGTGTGATTTCAGCAACCTAGAGTTGAAAATGAAAGAAAAAAATGTAATTAATTTGTTTCTCTAACCAAAACAACCCATCCCAAAACTCCATTTTAGACCCGACAGTCACCACCAAATCACCATCACCATCTTCGGTTTCACTCCCGACCAAATCGCCACCTTCGTTTCCTCCTCAACAGCTCTGAACCACCAAATCCCCATCACCATCCCCGATTTCAATCCGACCGAATCCCCGACTCCACCATCTCCAATTTCCTCCTTCTCACCAGTAAGAACCCTAGAAATTATTTCTTCAAAATTGAGGGTAGATCTAGGTTTTAAAGTTGAGGGGTTCGTCTGAGAAGGAGGTCGCGACAGCAACAGCAGCAGAAGCAGCAAATGGGTCCTTAGATTTGGGTGGACGACCGCGACGTCTTGGAGGCGACACGACGGTGCCTGAAGGTAGCGGATTCTTGGGTTTCGGCGGACGGCCGCGGCCTCTCTTGGGCGGAGCATTTGGGTCTGGCTTCATGTAGTTGTTCTTGACCAGGGCAAGCTTCCCGGTCTGCTTCATCATGTTGAGGTGGTGGGTTATGGGTGCCGGGCAAATCTGGGTAAGTGAGCACAATCTGCTTGGAGATCTCCGATTTGCTGGACCCATCCTGCTCGTTCAACGCCGCCATAATCATCTGAAACCCAGCAACAAGAGCAAACAATAATCAAAATCAAAATTAGAGTTCTGTAAATTAGGAACAGAAAGAAGAGAAAACAGTGAGAGAAGTAAAATCAAACAAAAAGTACCTCAGGGTAGGGAGGGAGATTGGTGGACGGAAGAGGGATTTGGGGCGGAGGAGGTGGTGGTTGTGCATCTTCAGCTGAAGGAGTAGCCATGGTAAAATTGGGGGAAATTGGAATTGAACGCTGAAGGAGTAGCGAAAAGAGGCGATGTTTACCGGGAGCCAAACGTGAGGAAACCGGCGGTCAAGAGTCACATTTAACGATCCGTTAATTTTACTAACGAAAACAAAACAACTTACGTGAAAATGACAGTTGCGGATAATACAGAGCTTTTTTTAAACTATTACCCCCAGGAAAAATGAACAAGATTTTGTAAAAATATACAGCTTTCCTAAACTACATGAACCCCTAGAATACCAGCGCCCCCAAGTTCATCAAGTTACAAAAAATGCAAACAACATGTATAACGCGATACTGGTGGATTCGAGCAGAAAATAATACAAAAAACTTACTTATTGAACACGAAATATAACCCTTTAGATCAGAAAATTGGGCAACCATTAACTACAGTTTCTGTGGCGGTTGGGCAAGAAGCCAATGGGCATCCATCCGAATCACTTCCCCACCAATCTAGTTCCACGTGCTGCAGCCCCATGCATGATGACAGCAGCACAGCCATGAACGCCAATCCAGCATCCAGCGCCCCGGAAAGAACGTAGTTGTGGCGACTCCACCAGTCGCGATGGTACCTATAAGCAACAAATCCTGAAGCAAATCCTACAAGAATCCAGGTGGTGAAGTTGACAGCAGTAGCTGGCAGCATATGATTTGTACCGACCAAGATAACTGGCACAGAAATAAATCCAATCCATTGCTTGTTCGGAAACGCCTTTTGAGCAAGCCAAACTAGTAGAGGAGCTATAGCCCCGGCTAAGAAAAACCAATTGACAGTGGAGTAATGGCCAAGATCTCCGAAGATTCTGCGAGGCCCAATTAGACCCCAGATAACTGATGCATCGTAGAACACATGGTCACCAGGGCAGGTCCATGGGCTTCCTGTTGGAAGCAATTCACGTTCACATATGTTGGGGACAGTGTCCATAAGCCACCATGCCGTTCCCAAGTGAACCAATGCAGATATTACAGTACCAACTACCTGATAAAGAAAAATACAATTCATAATATGCACGAGATGCAAACTCAAACAGCATGCATGGTCATTAACTCGCTAACCAAAACTCGAGGCGAAAACATGAGTGTTTTTCCTTATAATATCAATTGAGGGAAAGGAAATGTCAAAGCAAGTTATTACCTGTGCCATGAACATAGCTCTGGGAGGAATCTTCATGTAATGGCCGAGCTTGAAGTCTTGCAGAAAGGTAATTGCTTGTTTCATGCTGATGTAGCCATACACCTTAAATAATATGTTGGCAACAGGAAATCCAGGATATAAGTACCCAATAATGTACTCGGTAATCACATTGAGGCCTGGTGTCTGTTTGTTGAGAAAAAAGTTCATCATATTAGAAATCTATGTATTTTCTTGTATCAGCAGCAAACTAAGGTTCAAGACGAATGCCATGCATCAGTGGCAGTGGGAGTTAGGTCTCCAGTGTGTCGTGAGAAGCACTTAAGCTCTGTTTTGATTCTAAACAATTTAAGCAAAGTTCAATCCCACAAAATGCATGAATCGATGATATTGAGAGTATAAGGAAACTAAGTTAAAGAAAGAAAAAGGAGTGTAGGTGAATTCGAAAAACAACGCATCACACTAGATTACAACATACCTGGTTTGTTGTGGCAGTGATGACTCCAACAGGAAGGGTGAAGAATAATGCAACACCACAGGCCAGCAAAACGCCCCACCACGGCAATTGAAGTTGATGATTGTAGTACTGGCAAATAAATATGGTTCCCACAATGTTTAAGAGGAGTATGCACAAAAACCACCACTCAGGGACTTGCTTATACTTCCTCATGAGCTTTGTGTGCACATCCATTCCCTTCTCTTGAAAAGCATCCTTGCTTAGTTGCCATATATTTCTACACAATCGAAAGTAACTTGAATTTAACTATAACATATAAACAAGATAAAAGCTAAAGCAAAACCTGCTCTTAATTGCACAATATTGATTGATGAAACGATATAGTTTCAAATATAAGGGAAGCACGCTATTTGATATAGAAGAATGACAAAGTTTTGTGATTAGATTAGGTAGTAAGTGTAGGAAAGAATCCAACATAAATGTTTATGGCTTACCTTCCATGGAAGAGGAAAACATGAACAACGGTGGCAGTGAGGCAGGCAAAATCAAGACCATACATCATGGCGAATATGGTGCTTAAATAGAGAGGGCCTTCACGTTCATAGGCATCAATGTCGATATGGAAGTTCGGGTCTATGATTGCTGAGATATTATACTTTTCACCAGTTGATGTGAACAGACCATCTGAGAATATGGGAAAGGTCTTGGCGTTGAAGATATTGAGCCAATATGTAATAGGGGTAATTACATACATAATAAGGACAAAACCTACAGCTACATTGGCAGTTGCAAACCAAGGACTGGCGAGTGGACTGTCAAGGTAAGAAGAAACAGTTGCCCAATCAAATCCCACCGCACCAATCCCAAGCCCTCGGAGTCCAGAACCTAGCTGATGGGCTAGGATGGAAGTAGGAAATATCCAACAGATCCATGATAGGGAGCTCAATTTGGGGAAGAGGTACCCTGGAAAAACATAATACGTGAAGCTACATATGAACGCAATAATGAAGAACTGATTCCGTGTTAATCCACCCCTACGCCTCTCCTCCTTCTCGTGTAATGCCCTGAAGCTTCAAGATAATTGTACACAATGAGGGGGGAAATGAGAACACTTGAACGCATATGCTATGTATTCCTTCATAAACTAACTTCTTAAAAACATTTCCTTACTCAAATTCTTGAACTCCTCCTACAACAACTAGTCCGAAGCTATTGTACGTGTACGAACATCGCAGCCTCAAAACAGATACTGATAAGCATATGCTCGAATGTAGCAATTTTCGTAACAAATGGAATGCGAAGTCAGAAGTAATGCAACTGCGCAATCAAAGTCCCTTCACCTCCCCATGAACGAAAATGTAATACTCGAATATACAATTTAAGACTTTCTGATTACAATTACTGACCATGAACTACTACTAACAGTCTAACAGCAATTTTCTTGTGTTACAATTACCAAACATCAATACCGAATTCGTTTCGGTAAATTATATGCAAATTCAAGACTGGGTTCTAGTGTGAATCTAACGGAATCTTTCTGAATTACGAACGCCATGACATAATCAATAACATGAAAACGACAAGACGTTGGCTTTAATGGTTCTCCCTACGCAAACCCTGACAAAGACGCTCGTATTTGACCTGTCCCCAAAAGGGAAGGTTACAATATATTACACGTGGCAAACTACCAAACAATTGATTCATTGACTAATCGTAAAAGTTCCATCACAAATCTCATCATCATGGCAAAAGTAAAACAATCAGACGGTGGCGAAGGGCGATTCGTTACCTGAATAGAGATACTTGGACCAGATTTTGCGGCCACCACATTGCAGCTGGCTCCACCAAATACCGACGGAAAATCCCAGCCCATCCGAATCCCAACACTTGCGTCGTTATAACCACCAGTAACGCCACAAAAAACGTCAGCTCCTTCTTGTAAAATATCTTAACGGCGGTAACTATGTGAATCGCGTAAACGTTCCCGGCGCCAGAGTTGGCAAAGATGGTGATGAGCACGTGCTCCTTCACATTAAACGGCCCAGGATTGAGACTGAATTCCCAATTTGTCCCCTCGAAGAAGATCTTATCACTGATTGCGGCGGCCATGAGGTGGCCGAGGGGGACAACCGCAATCTGAGCGGAGATGGAGGTGATGGTGAGCGGCTCTCGGCGGTACCAGAAGAACTGGTTGAGGAAAGAGAGGATGATGCAGGCGAGAGCGCCAAGTGTCCACGTACGGAAAGTGAAGGTCGGGAGGGTGGGATCGTCAGTGGTTGGTACTGTGAGGGCGACCTGCTCGATTGGGGAATTGTTGTCATCGTCGGCGTTGATTTCACCGGGATAATTGGACGGCGATGATGAAACTAGGAATGTTTGCGGAGATGGAAAGTTAGCGAGAAAGTGAAAGAAAGAGAAGGAAAAATTATTTGGAATCTAATTTTTTTACTTACTAAGAGGAGTTGTGATTTCTGCGTGATGAATGGCGGTAACGGTCATAGCCTTTTCCTTTGTAACAGCTACTACGGAAATTTAAAAAATCTGGGTTGAAGATGGGAACTGGGCTTTTTAATTTAAGA
>NBIL01146459.1:637-10637 GCA_002752925.1 Viola pubescens var. scabriuscula | reverse complement strand
GCAAATGGAAGAGGCGAAAGCGGGAGCCACAAATCACGCGGAAACCTCCCAAACACGAAGAACCACCGCCGGACGACGACGACGACGAAGACGCCCTTGACGACGATAACAACCACAATAATAACAATACCGAGCGGGAAGATTCCGAGGACCCGCATCAATCAGCTGCTGTGCCTGATCCGGGCCTTCACCAGACTGAGGTGGTTGAAGATTGTGGGGTGCGCATATGCGACTTCCCTCCTGCCATGAGGTTGACTGTGAACAGGCCCCACGCGTCCGTAATGGCGGTTGTAGCTGCGGAAAGGGCCAATTTAGCTGGGGAGAGTGGTGCTGGTGGGAGGTTGAATTTGGAGAATGTGTCCCATGGGCAGCTACAAGCGTTGTCAGCTGTACCAGCAGGGGAGGTTGATCTGGAGAGGAGTGATGGGGCTTATGTGGTCACTCCTCCGCAGGTTATGGATGGGAAAGGAGTTTTGAAGAGGTTTTGGGATAGAGTTCATGTAGTTCCCATGCATTCAGGTATACATGCAGCCATATTCTTCGTTTATTTTGTTTTAGATATAAGCAAGTAAAATTGAAAATTGTAAGAGTGCATTAAGAAGTTGACTCTTTTTTATGGATTGGGTGTTGTTATAAGGAAGTGAGTTTGGTGCAAGAATAAGCTTGCTTCGTTAAAACATAGAGATAAAAAAGAATAAAAATAGGGAAAGCAGCTAGCTTTGTTGCTTTGTTGGCTACTAATAGTGTTTTTCCTTATTTGGCGGTTTTCAACTTTGTTCTGTGATGGTAAACATTGTTCTGAGCTGAAAAAAATAAAAATAACAGGGGAGATGAACTGAAAATTGCTGAAAGTAGGAAACTATTAACTTACTACGATTTCTTGATATCAGTTATATTACCTTTTCTTTGATCCATCCATATGCACGTGAAGATTCTAAATCCTGGTGAATTAATATTTTAGTCTTAAGTTTTATTTCAGTGATGGGTCATGACTCTCTTAGTTAATGTTTATGGCCACCCTGTGAGCCCCTTTCAACTTATAGGCTAGTAACTCACATGTGCATGTATGTGAAGTGTAGGGTTTGTTTATCATCATAGATTGCTTTTTTTGTTTGAACTTCTCCCATGTTTTGTGTGTATGATCTTCAAACACATTAGTTGTGTTAGCATCTGGGAATTTGTATTGATTCGACATGCTGTTGGATTTCATGTCAATAGATTGGTTTTCACCAGCAACAGTGCATCGATTGGAGAGACAAGTGGTGCCACATTTTTTCTCTGGAAAATCTCCAGAGCATACGCCTGAGAAATACATGGAGTGTAGAAACTATATTGTTGCTAAATACATAGAGAATGCAGAGAAGAGACTTACGGTTTCTGATTGTCAGGGATTGATAGGTGGTGTTGATACTGAAGATTTAACTCGAATTGTGAGGTTTCTTGATCACTGGGGAATAATCAATTACTCTGCGACTCCACCAGCTCGTGAATGTTGGAATGTTGGATCCTATTTAAGGGAGGATCCAAATGGAGAGGTTCATGTGCCATCAGCTGCTCTAAAATCTATTGATAGTTTGATCAAGTTTGAGAGGCCTAAATGTACGCTCAAGGCTGCTGATTTTTATTTGTCCTCCTCATGTCTTGATGATGATTCCTCTGACTTGGACAACAGAATTCGAGAGCGTTTATGTGAAAATTGCTGCAATTATTGTTCTCAGCCTGTCCCCACTGTGTACTATCAGTCACAAAAGGAGGTAAATTCCTTATGATTTGCCATTCATCATGTACTTTTTTTTTCATACTTTCTTGGTGCTTCTAGATGCGAATTTGAAATAGTGATCAATTTGTATAACTGTAGTTTTTTATATTTCCTGCAATTATATCGATCAAGTTTTTTTCATAAGTCTAATTTCATTTCCAGTGTAGACCGTTCGCAGACAACACCCTTTCACATTTATTGTCCTTATTTCACTTTATGTTGTTGGTTTCCAAGCATCAGTTGTTCTTCTGTATTATAGCCATCTTAATACCTTCTCTGTTTGACATGTTTAAAATGCCTTACATTAATACATCCAAAATTCATAGAACAGTTCATACTTGTGTCTTGAAATTTGTGAGAGCGCTCTCTGTGCTTTAAGCTGCAAACTTGGGTTAGCAGTCTCTGTTGAGGATTTTGTGATTGCAAGTTTAATATTCTTATATTCTTAATTAGAAGTTGTCCATCCAATTCCAACGACCTTGTCTCTTTTCTCACCAGTAATGTGTCTATTATACAGTATAAGTTTGGATGTGACTTTAATTTTAGACACATTTATGAGTTGGATCTTTTGTAATGTATGTCGTGTCCACTGATTATTTTTGTGCACTTTGTAGTGGGTGTTGGGTAGTGAGGAAGCTAGATATGCATAAGGTAAGCATAGCTGGAAGTAAAATACTTAGGTGTGCTACACATGTCAAACACTAGTTAAGAGAGGTCCACTTGGAGTACTTTCGCCATGTCCAAAGTGGACCCTAGGGGAAGTATGTTAAGAGCCCTGGCCTAATGGAATTGAAGTTTGAAGTAGTTCTAATCACCATCTCTATGACAATTTGAATTATGCTAGAGCTATCGCTTGGTTGATATTGACGCTGAAGGCGATGTCTTCCTTTATTATATTAAAGAAAACTACTTGCAATGTTTCCCAACCATCAATATGCTTAAGTTCTCAACTTCTATATAGCTTATGAACATAAAAAAATTCTCATTCTATAAATTACAAGATAAATAGGATCTGAAGTATATATGTGTACTTCCAGCTTTTTTTTAATAATTATTTTGTAGTTAAAATGGGTCAATGATCACAACATGATATTGTATCCATGATTATATTGTCTAATTCCAGCTTATTAATTTCACACGTGAAGTGGACACAAAATTTTGTAATTAGTGTATTGTTAAATGCAAATAACAAAGAAGCCTAACCTGATAGTAGTCAAGAGGAGTTTTCTTTTCCCTTTTGTCCTCCTTTTAGTAAGGATTGGAAGGTTGGAGTTTGTGGCTTAGGGGCTTGGAACAGTAAAAGAAAATATAACCTAATCTACTAAGTTATTAATGATTTTCCCCTAATCTATGAGATGCAAGTATGCAACCACATAGCCTCCCTTTTCGTTTGCTGATGGGTTAGTCTTAACTTGGCTCCTGATTTTTGATTTTCATAGCCATTTTTGGACACTTGGTGACAATGAAATGCCACTGGAATCCTAGGGTCGGGTAACCTAAATCTTGTATACACCTTTCTTTTGGGTATGGACAGGGAATTTGGTCCAGTGGTGGGTATGATTCTCGCTTAAGCCACTGGGGTTGGGCCCGTGGTGAGGGGTTTGGGGATCTCTTAAGAGGTCATGGTTTCAAATCAGCATATATATTTGTGTCTTTTTTGTTTGCTATATATTGAGGAATTAATCTCCTGTAACAGGCTGACATACTTCTTTGCTCCGAGTGCTTCCACGAGGGAAGATTTGTGACTGGCCATTCGAGCTTAGATTTTGTAAGGTTAGATTCTACAAAAGATTATGGTGATCTGGATGGTGAAAGCTGGACTGATCAAGAAACACTACTGCTCCTTGAGGCAATGGAAATTTACAATGAGAATTGGAATGAAATTGCTGAGCATGTTGGCTCCAAGTCAAAAGCTCAATGCATTCTTCATTTCCTCCGTCTTCCGATGGAGGATGGCCTATTAGAAAGTATTGAAGTTCCAAGCATGTCCAAGTCAGCTGGCCCATCAAACAGAGATGAGCGTGGAAGATTACATTCTAGTTTAAACGGTAATATAATGTGTGTTCAATTACTCATGGTGTTAACCTTTCAAAAATATAATTATGCATGTGACGTTTTGTGTCTGCATGTATATCTTTCTGTAGGGTCCTGTCTCCAAGATGATTCTGAAAGCAGGCTCCCGTTTGTAAATTCCGGTAACCCAGTTATGTCATTGGTAAGTTAGTATCTTTGCTCTATGCTTTATGTTATTTTCCCCAAAGTCTAAGAACATGTCAGTTGGTTTGGTGGTTTGGTAAGTTAGTATCTTTACCCTGCTGTATGCTAATCCTTGGTGTCATGTGGCAATTTTTATGTTCTTTCCTGCAAAAGGTCAGTGATCCACCCTGTCATTTCAATGATTCCATTTTTGCCATGGTGTCCTAAACCTTAGTACCATTTAATTTAATGTTGGGACTTCTGGAACCTTCCAACATCCGTACCCTTCCCCAAAACAATGAAGTAACTTCCCATGCTCAGATAAATTAAATAAATTCAAAACTCACTTTCCTTGTTTTCTGCTGGTTTGTGATTGAGTTGAGGGTGGAAAAGCTGGTTTTGAATCCAGTGGTTCGTGAAATATGGTGGTGGTGGGAGGATGGGTTGTTTGCCAAAATAGCTCTCAACCAAGCCTTCTACAAGAATGGGTATTAGAGGTATTTAGTGACTGATTAGTATTTTACCCAGAAAAAAAAATATAATTTCTGGCTAAACGATAAGGAGGCTGCTGGACCTTTTATTTCAGAACTGTTATTATTATCTACTATTACCAATGTAATGGTAGCTTGAGGGTTTTGTATGATCTTAAGTTTTTAATCCAGCTTCAACCTAATCATTGCTTCTGCTTTGTTTGTGTTAGTTTTCTTCTTTGGTAACTATTATAGGATTTGGTAGTGGAATCAAGGCCAAAAAACTTAATTTGAGGTATGGTTGAAGTTTTGTCACTCAACTATATTCCATCCTCCCAAAACTACCAAAGTTGAAAGGGTGGAAAACTTGAAGTTCTTGGATGTACAAGCTTAGGAAACTACAATGCAAATGCATCCATGTCAATAAAATAGTTATAGAGACCATGTGACATAATAAGACTTATTTAGGGATCAGTGGATTCTAACAAAGGCTTGTTAAATGAAACAAAAATTACTGGAGTATCTATAACAGAAACGACATTATAAAGTTAGCTAACCACCATATCATGTCTAAGCAACTGGAAATGGCTGTTTTAATTAGTTCTCCAAGCTGGAACTCTCTGTTTCTATTTGTCTCAGCAGAATCCTATAAATGTAAGTCCTCCTTGTTCCCAGGAATTCTGGTCCATCTTGCTAAGGCCTGAGAGGGAGGGGCCTATTAATTGAGGGGTTATTTTGTAATGTCACAACATGCATGGAGTATCATTTGAACTTTACTTGTTTGGTATTTGGTTCTGAACAGCGAACTTTTTTCTAGGTTACGTTTCTGGCCTCTGCTGTTGGACCAAGAGTTGCAGCAGCCTGTGCCCATGCTTCGTTGGCAGCATTATCCGAGGATAATAGGTGAGTGCATTTCCTTATAGCATTAAAATACTCTGCTACAATTATGTGTACACAGCCCCTTATTTTTCGGGTTGCGTTTGGAGTAAAAAGATTGTAGAAGCTTGCCTGCTAACTGGTAGGGACTATTTGCTGGTAGAAAAGTTAATTGAAGGAGAGGTTTGGAGTTGTGCATGGATTAGGGGAAAGTTACCATCTTATTTAGGGAATATATTTTTTGGCTGGTGGTGGGGCTGAAGTAGGGGGTGAGAGGGGAAGACAAGAATGTTTCAAGTGAAAAATGATACAATTTTTGGACTCTGCGTTGAGTATTGTCATCCAGATTGTTTATGAGTGACTTGAGTATGAGTTTTCTACCCATAATTGTTGCAAATAGAATTATTATCGAATTGCTTTAGGTCATTTATGGGCGCTACTAACAATCATTATAAACAATTCCCACTATTTTGAGTTTCACCTTAGAAAAAAGTCAGGAGCTTGATTAAAGAACAGTTAATAATTGCTAAACTTGGTAAGAAAATTATTCTGGCTTATTTTTCTGTGAATATAGCATATTGTTCAAATAAATTACGTGATTTTGGCAAACGTAAGTTTTTTTTTTTTGAAGATTTTGTTTTGAGCAGCAAATGTGTATGAAACTGTATATTATTTTTATTGTTCATATACCATTCTTTACCTTTTCGTAAACACCAAACATGCTTTTCTTTTCAAATCCACTGGAATCATCTTATTATTGTGGCTTATATTTCTATGAATATAGCATATAGATAAAATAAATGATGTGATTTTGGCATAGGGAAGAGGTTTATGAAGATTCTGATTTGAGCAGTAAATTATCATTCTTCACCTTTTCGTAAACACCAAATAGATGCTCTTCCGATGGTGCATTGTCCCTGCGGCAGATAATTGGTGTGAGATGAACATTTGACTTTCATTGTTAGTGATTCTTGGTACCAATGGTTGTCAAGTATAGGATTTAGAGAAGTTTTCTGCAGTTGTGGTTAGGCTGTGAAGAGATGTACGAAAGGGAAACTTTTATCTGAGGGTTTTAGAAGTGTTATTTTTTAGTTTACCTAATATATTGGGGGCCACCTTGTTTACCAAAAACATATCACTTGAAAAAGCATGTTTTCCATATTGCAAAACAGCAATCCATTTTACAAAGACAATACGAATAATGCCCATTTATTTGTTTTCGAGAAGCTAGTACTAAGTTGGTTGGAGGATGGAGAAACCATTAACTAGTTTGTATGCGAGAATTTTTTTTTTTTTGATCAAGTTTCCATGTTCTAACACATCAAACCCCATTATACAAAGGCAAAATGAATGATGACCCATTTTTATTTTCCAGAAGCTAGTACTAACTTGCAGGATGGAGAAACCACGAACTGGGTGTTGGAATTGTGCATTTTCTATACATGTTTACTTTTTTGGAAATGGGAGTGTTTTCTCCAGAACTGAACTGGCCCTAATGTTTCTCTCGCTTATGAAGGATGAATTCAGAGAGATCACATGGTAAAGAAGGTGGATCACATGGAGAACTTGCGAATTCAGTTCACCAAAAGGGTAGGCTACATGCTACTATCCTGTTCTCATTAGGCTCTTCATCCTCCTTTCTATTTTTCTACTCTCAAATCATTTATTATAAAATACTTTCAGAAGGTAACCTACACGGGGCATGGGGTCAGAATGAGGGAGGGATTGCTCTTTTAACTACAGAAAAGGTTAGAGCTGCTGCGAAAGTTGGCCTTGCTGCTGCAGCAACCAAGGCTAAATTATTTGCTGATCATGAGGAGCGGGAAATTCAAAGGCTATCTGCGAACGTCATAAATCATCAGGTATAGCTTCTGCTGTGTCACTGCTATTTTTTCATTCTTCCTTGAAGACCACATCATTTAAGGTTAATTTGCATGCAACAGTTGAAAAGATTGGAGCTAAAACTGAAGCAGTTTGCGGAAGTGGAAACCTTCCTAATGAGAGAGTGTGAGCAAGTGGAGAAGACGAGACAGAGGTTTGCTGCAGAGAGGCTACGCATCCTATCAACTCGGATTGGACCTGCAGGGGTTAGTTCACAAATGAATCTAGCAGGCGGCATAGCTCCTCCGACGGGCAACAATAGCCTAGTCCCCAACAGGCAACAAGTGATGCCTTCCTCCTCCTCCCAACCAAGTATTTCTGGATACGGCAACTCTCAACAGCTACACCCTCACAGCAATCAACAAGTCCATCCCCACATGACGTTTATGCAACGTAATCAGGGACAACCATCAATGTTTCCATTAGGGCCAAGGCTGCCCCTATCAGCTATTCAACCATCATCGACGGCTCCTTCTCCGAATGTTATGTTCAATGCCTCAGGAAATCCTCAGCCTGGTCTGAATCAAATGCTGAGGTCAAACAGTGGTTTAGGTTGAAACTGAATTGAAGTAAATTTGGAACTTGATCGTTTTGGTTCTTTGCCCATATCCAGCTCATTAGGTATAAAAATAGAAATAAAGGAACTTTTTATTTTTAAAATTATCTTTTTATGTTTGATGTGCTTATGTTATTTTGGTGGAGTTCATTCGTTATCTTGTGGACGACAAAAGTATCCGTAGAAAGTCTGAATTAAGTTCAAATTTTACCTCGATTATTTTAGTACTTAACAACGGTAGAGATTTAACTTTCCTCAATTTTATGATTTTAATTTTTCATCTGATAAGACAAGCGATATGAAATAAGTTGTGTGGATCATATTACAAAACCAAACGAGTGGACACTATTTTTATTCCCGAGATATTATTATTCATGATAATTCGATCAACCAACACCTCATTTAATGTTCTTTCCCCTCCATTTTCTCCTCTGTAACCTTTCTTGCTCCTCTGCTGCTCTGTTTCTTTCCTCCAACAATTAAATCAATATCCATGGCGACACTCACCAATTTCTTATCAAACCCACCTGCAACAAGCACCTCAAAAATCAATCCATTGTCCTTCCACTCTTCTTTTTCAGTACCCTTCCTCCCTAAACATAGCTTCTTGCCCGCAAAATGTTACGCAAACCGACCACCACCACACCACCACCACTTGGTCACAAAGGCCACTGGCGCATCTGGGTCTGCCGCCGCCGCGACCACCAAGAAACCCCCTAGTGATGAGAGAGTCCAGAAGATCCACAACGTAGAGGAATTTGACCAAGCACTTAAATCCGCAAAGGACCGACTCGTGGTCGTGGAATACGCCGCTAGCCACAGCAAACACAGCAGCAGAATATACCCTTTCCTCGTGGAGCTCAGCCGCACGTGCAACGACGTCGATTTCCTCTTAGTCATGGGCGACGAGTCGGACGCGACGGCTGCGCTCTGCGAGCGAGAAAAAGTCGAGAAAGTCCCTCACTTCAGTTTCTACAAGAGCATGGAAAAAGTCCACGAGGAGTGCTGGGTGGAGCCGGACCAGCTCATGGGAGATGTGCTATACTACGGTGACAACCATTCTGGTGTGGTGCAGCTGCACTCGAGGGATGACGTGGAGCGTCTGGTTGAGGATCACAAGGCTGACAGAAAGCTGATCGTGCTTGATGTGGGGTTGAAGCATTGTGGGCCCTGCGTTAAGGTGTATCCAACGGTGGTGAAGCTGTCAAAGCAGATGGCTGATACGGTGATATTCGCGAGAATGAACGGTGATGAGAACGAGAGCTGTATGGAGTACTTGAAGGAGAAGGATGTGATTGAGGTCCCCACATTTTTGTTCATCAGAGACGGTATGATTCGCGGAAGGTATGTGGGGTCCGGTAAGGGAGAGCTGATTGGCGAGATTCTTAGATACCAAGGAGTTCGTGTCACCTACTAGTTAAGCAACATTTAGTAATGTACTTACCATACAAATTACTAAATTAGTTTGTACTTTGTACTTTGTACGATAGAAGAAGAACCCAATTAAGGTAATTAAAAATCATTAATTATGGGTTCTTGTTAAAACATTTTGTGGATCCATGTTTGTGGCTTAAGAAATGTTTTTTTTTTTTTCTTGTTCTTGACATTTTGATAAATGGGGTTTATAGCCTGTTTGGAGTTGGGTTTTATAGTTTATTCTATAAAAGAATTCGGCAAAAAGCTAAAAAAATACCTCTGAGCTATGACATTTTATCAAGTGAGAATATTTATGTTAATTTACGGCAAATAGCAGTCTAAATTATTACAACTTTATTTAATTACACCTCTATCGTTATAACGATGCCATGTTAACTGCCCAACTGATGTCACATATGTTCACCACGTGGCAAGTTGCCACTGAGCCTGCCAAGTGGTTTTCTTTTTCTACTTTTTTTTTTCTATTGTCATCTCTGCTTTCTTTTCTTTCTTCTGTTCTTTCTTTTTTTTCTTTTCTTTCCTCAGCACAGGCAAGGCACCAATTTTCTTTCAGCACTCTTTTCTTCTTCGAAATAAATACGACAATAATACAAGAGGTGAATTGGGGATGGGATTGATGATTTGATGGTCGGATTGGTGTTGTAAGCGGTGGTGGCTGGCGGGATTGATTTTCGGTTGCTGTTGGATGAGCTGATGTGGTACATAATGATACCATATCAGCTGTCCGTGACAGTAGGAATGTAATTAAATAAAATTGTAATAATTCAGGGTGTTATTTGCCGTAAATTAACCCACTTAATAAAATGTAATAGTTAATAGTTCAAT
>NBIL01146438.1:0-12124 GCA_002752925.1 Viola pubescens var. scabriuscula | reverse complement strand
AACTTACACATGAGTTTTCAATCCGAAAATTTTCGTTTCGAAAACAGAAACGAAAATAGCGCGAAGTAAACGCGTTTTTGGAAAAAAAATCCAGTTTTCAAAAAACTGGGGAATTTCCTGGGAATTTCTGCTAAGTAAACGGGGCCTAAGTCAAGCCAGGAAATGAAGCAATTGACTCTTTCAAATCTTTTTTCGTTTAATTTAAAAAAAATACTCCCTCCGTTTCCAATTAATTGACACTTTCTTACGGATTCTTACTATTCATAACACTTATCATTTTATCTTTTTCGAAGTATATATTTTGTACAAATGACAATTTTTTTTTATGCATCAATCCAATTTGATGATGGTGTGGTAATTTGAGTAGAAATCATGAATAAAAATAAAACAACGTGGAATAAAATAAGATCAAAGATTATTGTCTTACGTTTTTCTACTATTTGAAAGAGTCAATTAATTGAGAACGGAGAGAGTAATAGCTAACGAGTAAACAATAGTATAAAGCACAAACAATTGGTTCTGCATGCCTTATTTTGAGGTAGATTATAAGTTCTGTAACTAGTATTTTAACGATAATTAATAATATAATTATGTTAGTCTAGTGGTGAGGAGTTAGAGAAACTTTTAAGAGATCACGAGTTCAATTTTTTGTAAAAAAAATATAAAAAATACTTTAAAAATTAAAAATATTAACGACTTTTGATAAAAGAAGAAATTGTGAAAAATAAAACTAAGCAAAAAGTAGTTTAAAACATAAATAAGGGGATATTATTATCGAGAGAAAAAAAGGGAGAGTAAGTAGAGTAATAAGAAAATTGTGGAAGATGAGCTATATATATGGAATGGAACAATAAGAAAAACGCCCAAGAAGTGGTCGGAGATGTCGAAGATGTAGTGTAGTGGGCTTGAATCAAGAAAAAAATGTAAGCCCATTAGGCAATCACAGCAAAAGATAGTTCAGATCAAGGCCCGCCCGCCCACTACAAGATATACTTAACTGAAGAATATGTTTGTTTAGGGATTCAACTGTAAAATCCAATATGATTGGGGGACCCACGTATAGTTTGCCTTCAAACTTGGTATTCAAGATATATCATATCCCAATCCGAGTGGGATTAGAATTTGATCACACGGGAACCGCGCGCCTTAAATTCACCATATAAAAAGAAACCAAAGATTTCCTATTCCTTCTCATATTTTTTGCTTCTCTTCCTTCCTTCCTCACTTACTTTCCTAAAAGTCATTTAATTATATGGCGATGGAGTTAGATCATGATCAGATGATCAAGACGATGATGCCACTCCCCAAACTTCAAAGCATCGTCTCCACAGCAAACCTAGGATGCACCCTCAACCTCAAACGCATCGCCATGCACGCCCTCAACGCCGAGTACAACCCTAATCGCTTCTCCGCCGTCGTGATGCGCATCAAGTCACCCAAAACAACGGCCCTGATCTTCTCCAGCGGTAAGATCGTCTGCACCGGAGCCAAGACCGAGCAAGACTCCCTCCTCGCCGCAAGAAAGTATGTCAAGATCGTACAAAAATTGGGGTGCCCTGACGCAACGTGTGCCTAGTTCAAGATTCAGAATCTTGTGGCTTCTTGCGATGCCGGGTTCGTGATCCGGTTGGAGAAACTCTCTTGCAGCTCGCATTCCGGGTTTATTAGCTACGAACCGGAGTTATTTCCGGGTCTGATTTATCGGATGAAGAAACCCAGAGTTACGGTTCTTGTTTTTTCGTCGGGGAAGGTTGTGATCGCAGGTGCTAAGCGAAGACATGAAACCTACGCCGCCTTCAAAAACATATTTCCTGTCCTTTACGATTTCCAGAAGTAATTGATGGATATTCTTTTATTTTCTTTATTAAAATTAGGTTGAAATTTACTGTACTTAATTAATATTAGGATTAGCTAGTTAATTTTGAGTGAGGGTGCATGAAGTGAAGTGTATGGATCAGTTGAAATTCAATATATTAATGGTTACTTCCGTAGAAGTCATTGTGCTGGTGCAAGGATTAGAATTTCCCAATATAAGCAATGTCACATATATGATAGGATGAAAGTCCAAATTTGATCAAGGATTGCATTTCGGGTACCATCCGTCTTCTAGTTCTATTATTATAATGTTTATAATTTGCATTGTTGAGTGGGTTGATCTTGAAAGATGTCCATGGGAAACATACACGCCACACCTTGAAATGGCTTTGGTTTCTCTTCTTTGTTTCTTCGAGTTGTCTCATCAGCTCTTTAATTTAATCTGCTGATGAAGACCAGAAGTCTTAAAATGTAACTTAGTTCTTTTTTCAAAGTACACAGAATAGCGCAAACTCAACCTGAACCTAACATGTTTAAAGTTGAGCTCTATAATTCTCCTAAGACTAAGTTCATCTGTCATTTTCTAATCTTTCATACAAGTTCAACACATGAAAACCATTTAATTCTTCTATCCACTAATCAATCTACTATTTTTCTCTCAACTTTGCCTTCCTTCTTATCTCTTTCACCCATCAAGACAAGCATTGCATCGCAATCTCTAATAAAGTTTCTTATTGTGGATGTAGCAGATGTAAAAGTCTTTACAAATTAGGATGTTGTTTAAAAATTAAGCGATTGATGGAACTTTATTCAACCCGATTCGTCATAAACTAGGTTAGTCTAGCTCAATTAGGAGAATGAGTCGGGCTTGAGCTTCGTCATTCTACATTTCAGTCGATGATATAGTACAAGCCCAACCCGGCAGCCCCTTAGACAATTATTACTGGTATACTAAGCACTTTTTTTATATGCAAACTGAAAATTAACAGCAAAAAGCATACAGGAAAACCCAAGCATACCCCTACCAAAACCACCTCACATTATACATCACAAGCCCGTAACAGTAAATTCACGAGAGGCCGCGCCGCGCTCCAAAGTCTCAATTTGAATTCCCGCGACCGCGGACGAGTGCGCGGCCCAAACCAAAAAAGCAAAACAACAGCAAAAACGCCAGATCCGAGCGAGACCCGGTTTTAAAATTCCAAAACCCGCCATTCCTCTCACACCCATCATACCATTTCCCTCTCTACACCCACCTCCACTCTTCTCCTTTCTCTCTTTCTCTCTTTCTCTCCATTGCCCAAAACGAGAAAGTAAACAAAGAAGGATACTACTAAGCTGGGATTACGATGAGTGAGTTTCTTTCTCGCGATTCCGACCCGAGTGGGAGGCAATTTTACTGCCGGAAGGAGAAGTCTCTTGGCGTCTTATGTAGCAAGTAAATTTTGATTCTAATTATCTCGTATATGTTTTAGATCTTGAAATGAGAGATCTGTTTTTTATTTGTGCTTAACTTTGTTTTTTGGTTGGTGGGTTTTTGTTAGTTTCTTGAGTTTGTACAATAAAGATGATGTTCACTCGATTGGGCTTGACGACGCAGCTGCCAAATTAGGTATTTTTCTTTGTTTCCTGGATACCCATTTGTAATAAAGATAATATGTACTGTTCATTTGATTGGTTGCTGAGGAAATGCAAGAAAAATTTAAAACAAAGGATAAAAAGGGTTTTGTGTGGGGTTTTTTCTTTCTTTCTTTTTTGCTTGGTAAAGCTCAATTGAAGCAACCTAAGATGTTGTAGTTTTCATTAAGTTAGTTTTGAGGACTTTTTAGAAAAACCCTGATTTTTTGAATGCTTTGTGCATTTTCTCTTTGTATAGGAAAGTAATTAATCTACTGTTTTGATATCCTCTAGCTGTCAAACAGGTAAATTAGGGTTTTTCTTTGCTTCATCTGAGCTACCTTTTTGATTTTGCAGGAGTTGAAAGACGAAGAATTTATGATGTGGTCAATATTTTGGAGAGTGTTGGTGTAAGAATCTTTGCCGAGTTTGGTTCATACCCTTTTCTTTCTTATTAGGTTTAGTTTAATGCTTCTCTCCGATATCATGCAGGTTGTAGCACGAAAACAGAAGAATCAATACTTCTGGAAAGGTTTTGAAGCAGTTCCTAAGGCTTTGGAGGAGCTAAAGGTACATAGTTGATCGTAAAAATCAGTGGTTGCTTTAAGTTTAATTTTTTATCATAGTATGACCCTTGTTTTTGTTGTTCCAGGAGGAGGGTTTGAAGGAGAATTTTAGTGCCAGTTCAGCAAAGGTATCACATCACTTGATTTTTCTTTTAATTTTTCCTTTAATGCATTAAGTGAAAATGTTGGATTGTTATGTGCTTTTCACCTTCTGGGATCTTAAACTGTTAGCATAACACATAACTGGCTCTAACACAATTGGATGGTCTAGTTTGGTTGGTATACTACTTGAGAGCAATAGAATTTGAAATCAATGCTTTGCTTTCTCTCTCTTGTTGCCCTCAACACCATGTAGATTTTCCTTGTAGTTACCAATTGTGTTTTCCATTTTTTAGGTTACAAACGAGAATGACAATGAAAGTGAAAATGGAGGGTCTGCTTCCGACAAAAATGGACAAGAAAATTCTTTATCAAAAGCGGGTAAGCTTATTGTTTAGCCATTTTGTTTTGCAATTACTTCTAAGTTACACCATTTTCTATGTGATAAATGGTAAAATGCTTCAGCTCGAATTTCATCTTAATATGGGCTATTGAACAAAGTAGAAAATGGTAAAATGCTTCAGCTCGAATTTCATCTTAATATGGGCTATTGAACAAAGTAGGACCTGCCATTCTAATTGCTCACGTCAGCTTTGTTTCTGTTTGTACAGAGAGCAAAAGGGAAAAATCTCTATGGCTTCTCACGAAGAACTTTGTGAAGCTTTTCCTTTGTTCAGATGTCAGTTATTTTTTATTCTTGTTATTCCTTTTGATGTGGTTTTCTTGTTATGCACTTGTTTGAAAAATATCGTTGCTCTTCTCTAGATGGACTTAATTACACTTGATGATGCTGCGTTGGCATTGCTTGGGGATGGTCACAGTTCGACAGCTATGAGAAGTAACATCCTTGACACCCGTATGCATTTCTATACAGAACATAAGAGTATTGATCATGACTAATCCTTTCCTCCACATAATGGTGCAGCAAAAGTTAGAAGATTGTATGACATTGCAAATGTTTTTTCTTCCATGAATCTGATTGAGAAGGTACACACCTTAAAGCACCCCGTATGTCATAGTGAATGCTTATCTTTATCATCTGTGGTGAATTTGGTTGGTTGACATGCAGACGCATCACCCAGAGACGAGGAGACCGGCATTTAGGTGGCTGGCATGGGGTGGAAAACCTAATATTGGATCTACTATTTCTTTGAATCTGAAAGAACCAAAGAAGAGGATGTTTGGGACTGATATTACAAATTTCAACTCAAAGAGAAAAAAAGTGGATTCTTCAACTAATTGGAAATCAGATCAAAACAAAACTGATCCCGCAATTATTAGATGTGAGAATTCAGCAGATGACCGTGATGAGAACAGAAATCAGCAGGAAGCAAAACATAACTCAAAAAGTTTTGTTTTTGGTCCATTTACTCCTGCTGATTTGCCCGCAAGACGTGATCCTGGAAATAAACATGTGAACCGGATTCAAGACTTGGAGAACCTAGCATCTACCCACTACCCTCAGTATCACAGTGAAGGTAACATCTTTGATTTTATTCTAGAACTCAGCTTTAGAGTGTTTGATCAATTAGAAATTTAGAATCTTGCACTGCTGGACTAGGCAAGAGTTTATGTGGACATTCATTCTGAATGAAATGCACTTCAAAACTAGTGCCATCATTTTTCTTCCTTGAAAGTTTTACTATTATTAGATGGAATCTTCAGATATCACCCCCCTAGGCAGTGCTGAAACTTAACGGATCCTCAATCTGGGATTTTTGCCATTCATGAACATCCATCGAGTTTTCTAGTTATCAGCATTTGAGCGGGTGCTGAAGCTGTTCTTTTGCTTTGAACATATGCTGTGCATGATATTAATGTCACGATTCTTATTTCGCGAACAATGTAGCTCCTAACATCGAATCTAATTTGTTTGTGGTGTGACAGCACTCAGTGACCTTTTCGGTCATTACCAGGAGGCCTGGAAATCATGGTATACTGAAGTTGCTGGGAAAGGGAAGGCACATAAGAGATCCTGACGCTTCTCTCTGTAGCTGTAACACCAGATAACCTTGTACACAAATGTAACTGCAAATTGTCTTATTTTTCTTTAGTGGCACAGATATAAGGCTTTTTCGGATGTATTTTCTTGATGCATCAGGTGATTAGCCTACCACTATAGACCCGAGTCTCTAACACCATAATCCAGTTGTCATTGTAGTTTCCTTCATCTAATCTTCTGATTGTTGTCCAGTTGGGATAATGAAAAATGCAATAAATTCCAGGCTGAAATCCCATTCATTGCAGTTTCTCGACGAAATGTTAGTTATTGATTTTCCATTTTTGCTTCCTTTGTACACATATCAGCAAGTGACCTACCATGCATTCAAGCATCATTCTGTCAACAGTCAAGTCTACCTATTGAGGAGCATTTTCTAGTGTTGTGAACCTGAAACATCATGCATGTTTCAGGAAAGTTGTGGCCTTTGCTGTTCATTATCTGTAACACTAGTTTCATATGGCATTTACCGATTGAATCACTAAGCAGGAAAGGTTTCAACTTGAGGCAGGCCACTTTACCTTTTAATGGGCTGATGCTAATAGGGTTAGTCATGGCTTGATGAATTTAGAGATATTCGTAGATTAGAGGTGGACCAGAGCTGGATAAAGGTAGTCATGGTCTTGCAAGTTAAGAGTGTAACATAACATCAATAGATTCCATGCTTACTCCTCTCCTCTATCCTCCAAGTATAATGCCAAAAGGGTTATTTATTCTTGTCCTCAGCAAATTAATCAAGAATTCTGCCAAGCTATCTTTTATTTTTATTTTTATTTTTCTCCTGCCAAATATATCCGTTCAAAAAATAGAAAATAAGGTATTTTGGAGAGAGTTTCATGTGGTAGAGAATCAATTTTAACAAAACAAAAATAAAAATAAAAATAATAAAAAATCACAATCTAGGTGGGTACTAGTTGATTTGGAAGAGGCTTAATCACCACTTGGTAATAGGATAGCTCCACTGTTATTAGATACTACTCCTATGTAGTAAAAGGGAAAGGGACCTACCACTGATAATTAGTGATATATACACATGTTTAATCATTTTTTTGCACACTCTGCCATATCAAAATTAAAGCAATCCTCCAACATTACCAAATCATCTATTCGAAAAAAACCATTACCAAATCATTTATTACACTCTAGCGTATTAATCCGGACATTTAAGAAAGGGTAGTGGTCAGATTGTCATCTCCTAATTTTTGTCGTCTTTTTTAGATCGCTTTTTAATTATTATTTTTCAGTTCACATCTTGTGTCGTTGTTTATTAATATTGAGTTTATATAAAACAAAAAAGAAGGAAACACTTAACATCATGAATACATTATTCTCCAAATGCTTTCACTGTTTCACCAACCAAAAAAGCCAAATCAAATTTGTTAATTTGTTACTAATAATCTCATCACATCCACAAGAAGTCAAGAACTGAATTGTTTGATTTGAATTTATAGTCAAGAACTGAATTGTTTGATTTGAATTTAAATACAAGTAGTTAATTTTGCTATAGAATATTGTCACTAGAAAATAATCACCGTAAAAGTTTTATTTTTATTTTTTAAAGCACGGTAAAAATTGTTGATTATTCACCGTGTGCATTTTAATTTTAACGCTAGCCAATGGATATATTATTCATTCAGTTCGGACTCAGAATCTCTTTGAATAAGAAAACAAAATTAATGCTAATAGAGTAAGTTAATAATCCTAATAAAGAGTGACTTTTCAAACATTATACAGTATTTTTTTAGTTTTCTTATAAACTTAGAACTTGACAAATATTTTACCGCTCGAGTACAACAAATAGTTAGTCACCTGCCCACCAATTCACTACCCACTCCGCCACAAGAACCGTTCACTCGGCGGCGAAACCGACTCATACCGGTCATCGGTTTCATCGGCTCTTGTATTTTTCTACTATTACTATTATATTTTTTTCAACGAACTTAGTAAGTACTACTGTAGTAACTACAAAAGCTCATAAATAGATGGTAAATTCGTAATTAACACCGAACTCCAAGGTCATTCCTCCAACTCACCCCATCCTTACAAATAGCAGGATTCCGTGTTTCCTCCTCACCAATAAAAAAAGAGGAGAGAACTCATCACTCTTTCCACCCAAGCGACTTCTCGTTTTCATGGCTTCTACAGCTCGCGCCTTCGTTCTCTCCTTCGTCACTGACCTCTCGCCGCCGCAGCAACAGCCAGTTCAGTTCTCCCGCCACAATTTTCTCCTCCACCACAGCAGCAGCGGCAGCAATCTTGTCCTCCGCCACTCCTCCTCTCACTCCGCCATCGTGAGCTGTCTGAGCAGCGGCGGCGGAGTTTCCGACGAGTTCGTGTCCACACGCAAGTCAACATTCGACAAAGGATTTACGGTTATTGCTAATATGTTGAGACGCATCGAGCCGCTTGATAATTCTGTTATCTCCAAGGGAGTTTCCGATTCCGCCAAGGATTCCATGAAACAAACCATCTCAACAATGTTGGGTCTTCTTCCTTCTGAACATTTCGATGTCACGATTAGTTTCTCCAGACAGTCCCTCAAACACCTCCTCTTCTCTGCAATCATCACAGGGTAATAATCCCTTCATTTAATCAAACAAAAAGAGTAGTTTCTGTTTGTTTTTTAGTTTTGAATAATCTGCTGAGAACAAATGAGTGATGGGGTTTTGCTATGGTGTGGTGCAGGTACACGTTGTGGAGTGCTGAGTATAGGATGGGGTTGGTGAGGAATTTTAATATGTCAGCTGGGGTTTCTGATTTGGTGAGGGAGGATGGCGAGGAGGTGTTGTTGAGAGAGGAGAGTGAAGGGGAGGGTGAGGGTGGAGGTGGTGAGATCGTTGCTAGTCAAGATTTTTTGGAGATGAATTCTCAAGTTTTGAGGGATTTATCTCCTGAAGCATTGAATTACATCCAACAATTGCAATCAGAGTTACATAATGCGAATGAGGTAACTTAACCATTCATGAGTTGTGGATACTGAAGCTGAATTATAGATGTTAATAGTTCAACTTTCCTGATCATGGTGTCTTTAGATAGTTGTGATTACAAGTGTTAGGTGTTTGTATATATCTAAATGCTTCGCTTCCCTAAATTTAGTGCTGTTACTGGTGTTGGTAATTTGAGTTTTCTTTTTCTGTTTATCTCCTTTCTAATGCTAAGCAATGCTGAGAAAGAGAGTAGTGGATGTAGTACAACTATAAGTGTGATAGTGGAGATTGGCTTTCAGAGCTATTGTTAGTGTTTGTTCAAATAGTTGTTTACCCCTTGTTATGAAAAATTGGATAACTTTACATCGTGGATACCTAAATTTTTTGGATGTTATAGTGCTTCATACTTTCCCAGTTTGTGCTGATGGGTGTGTTGCTGCAGGAACTGAATGCTCGGAAGCAGGAAACCGTGCGAATAGAATGTGATAGAGGAAGTAGGAATGATTTGTTAGAGTATCTACGTTCTTTGGATTCTAATATGGTAACGTTGTCACCTTTTTTGTTTTGTGAAAAGTACTTCTGTTACTTTGAAGTTGAATTGTATAGCTTACAGTGTCAAGTTTTCCTTTGCCAGGTGGCGGAACTATCACGGCCTTCATCAGTGGAGGTGGAGGATATTATCGACCAGCTTGTTCAAAACATTTTGCGAAGATTCTTCAGAGACGATCCTGCCTTGAATTTCTTGGGGGATTCAGTTGTACATGATGGCAATGATGAGTTTAGCGACAATATAGGCACTTCCCGTGACTACCTAGCAAAGTTGCTCTTCTGGTCAGTATTATGACACAGCCAAGTTAAATTGACAAAAAATTTACTTTGTGAACTAGAGTTTGAGCTAATGGTTCACTTCTTTCGATAGCTTATGTGGTTAGATGAGGATACTTGTTCATTATTTGGATGCTAGCAGATTTTTCCTGAGCTATGTTTCTTTTTCTACTCATAAAAGAAGAGAGTGAACTGATAAACTGGTCATATTAGAACACTGCTCAACTGTTTTCTGAACATTGACATTTATGCTAAGCAACATTTCAATAGTTGAAATGAGATGGCGAGTGGGGTGAGGTTTAAATTGAAGGTTTAACCAATAGATAAGATACTATAGAAAGACATTTGATTCCTAGAGATATTAGGTTTGGCATCCCTTTGATCATTTGATTCCACTTTGCTTATGGTGTACTAAATTTGCTCTTTTCCCCCTCTCCGCGCAGGTGCATGCTATTAGGTCATCATTTGAGAGGCTTGGAGAATAGATTACATCTAAGTTGCGTTGTAGGATTGTTATAAAGAGAAATAAAGCGTAAGCCATTGTAAATATTCTTTTCTTCACCGTCTTCCCTTCACCTCACCTTTCTTATTTTTCTGTAATTATTCATTGTTCTTAATAGAAAACCATTTCTGATATGTATCATTTCCCTACCAAATCCGCTAAAGTGTTCATAAAAGGTGTGTAGTAACCGAATAATGTAAAACCATTTATGATGTGTATACAATGGATCTGTTTAAGAACTTCGCTTGCTTAATAGAAATCGGTCTCAGTTCACGTTCTCGCTCAAACCCGCACGATATGGGCAGGGAATACCTGCACATTATAGGGATTTTGCTACTCTTTACCCGCACCTGGAGGTATGTCCGCAAATGTGCGGATACGGGTATAGAGGGTGCTCATCCGCTCCATTTCCGCCCGATTGTTGATCACCCTAACAGAGGTTCAGTTACTGGGGTCGAACATCTTAAACACGTTGTTTAACTTAAAAATTGAAGGATGAATTTGATGATGAGTTACAGTAGACAGCTTTATTAACAAAAATGGAGCAAATTGATTTCTGTGTTTGGAATCTCTTTATATAGTATATACAACTCAACTCAAGAAGTACACCATCATAAAACTGTCTTCTTGAGTACAAAAAATGAATGAATGAAGAATATAAAAAACAAAAAAATGAATGAATCAATTCCTCAACCTGAACAAAATATTGATCATTGTTGAAGATGATCTGGGCGTTTATAAAGATCATAAGGCTCCCATAAAGCATCAACTGGGCATGGTTTCTGCTCATCAAGTCTCCTCCATGGCTTCCCCTTGCCACTCCAATGCAGCAAACTCACCGGCCCGGGATGCAAACTCCTGCATTTTCCGACCCTGTTATCCCCACCAAGCCCGTGCTGGTTCCATCTGTGCTCGATCGCCTCGACTTCTCCGGCAAACACCAACAAAAACGGCGGTAGAGAACCCAACTCGTAAATCCTCCTCTCTTCCTTCTGTATCCTCATCCATTTCTCAATCTCCATCGTAAATTCCCCTTCTCTCCACTTCTTCAAATCCATCACCATCACACCCGTGTTAAAATAACAAGCCTTCTTCCCTTCGAAATTCTTCGAAAGCTCCGGATCGATCCAGAACTCATTCGAGAAGTATCTGCTGAAATTCGTGTGGCAATACTCTGGCGCGCCGATAACTCTCGAACCGGTTAGAGAAACCTTCCATAACTTCTCAATGTCATCAACAACAATCACATCAGAATCCAAATACACCACTCTATCAACACAAGTCTCAAGAATGTCAGCTAAATAACTCCTCGCGTAGTTCAATGGATTGTCCAGAGCTTCTCGAATCGAGGAGGAGATTAGACTCTTCACCATTTCTTCCTTGAACAGATAAACCTTAAACCTCAATGCAGGAAATGCAGACTCCACAATTCTTGTCAGCTTTCTTGGACTGCTCATCATTCCGAATCTTGAATTATCTGAAGCAATGAAATGAAAGAAGATGTTTTCTGGGCAGGAAGTGTGTTTGATGACAGAATGGACTGCTGCTATGGTACCCCTTAAGTATTCTGGATCAAGGGTCATTGCAATATGAACAAGAGATGGATTACAGAAGCTGTTGCTAGCAACAATGTCAGGACATTTCGGTCCGTTCTGATAATCTGGTGCTTCCAAGAACTGCATAGACGAAATCGAATCGACCGAATCGAGCTCGTTCGTGCTGGGAAATGATCGAGAAGCATTGATTGGAGACAGAAACAGAGCAAGAATTGGAA
>NBIL01146431.1:0-10690 GCA_002752925.1 Viola pubescens var. scabriuscula | reverse complement strand
AAAATTAATAATTACCTTACTTTTTACTTCTAAATTAATTAAGATAGAACTTAAAATTAATTTTTGTTCACATCATATGACCCGTTAAAAAATAAAGTACTCCCATCGATAATTTATCAGCGTTCAAGAATTTAACATGCCATCCCATATATATACCTTAGTTTTTTTTTAAATAATAATAATTTTTTTTGGTTATATTATATCTTTACTAATCATTTCAAAGGCATCAAACCCGCAACTTATATTATACTCCCTCCGGACCACAAATAACCGACGTTTTAGTATAGTAGAAAAGCGTAAGGTAATGATCTTTGATCTTATTTTATTCCACATTAATTTTAACTCCTAATTTCCACTCAAATTATAACACCATCATCAAATTGAGTTGATTCATAAAAAAAAATTATCATTTGCACAAAATATATGCTTCAAAAAAGATAAAATAATAAGTATTATGAATAGTCAGAATCCGTAAGAAAATGACAGTTATTATGGTACACCGAGAGTAAAAAACAAAGTATACTAATTAGTTTAAGTACATTTTTAACGTCCGCACACGTGGGCAGTCTTATCATTAGCAGAATCCCATTAATAATATAATACTATAGACTAATGATATCTCTCACCTATGTTTTCGTACTTTGCATATGGCATAGGAACAAAAGTACAAAACTGTGGCGCAAGTATCATTTTGGTCCTCTCTAGTCTCTTTCCTTTCCATCTTTTTTGAGGAGGAAGAGAGGACAGAGGAGTGAGTTTGCTTTTACGAGCTCCACACTTTAATCAGACCTTCCTTTGCTTGCTGCTTCAACCACCTCTGATTCTGAATCTCATCATCTCTACTCGTAATACTACTACTACTACTAATAATAATATAATCACAACAACATTTTACTTCAATTTAATGTAACAGCTCTCTTCCTCTTCTTTGATTTCCTGTTCTCTCTTTTTTTCTCTCATGGTCATGGCTTCTGCTTGCCTCATCCATGGAAATGCTCTGCTATCTTCTCCTTCAATCTCGAGATTAGACAATAATAATAGAATTACCCATCCCATTTCCCAACTGGGTTTCCCTCTTTCCTCCAAATGGAGCTCTAGAAGTCGAGGTTTCCTTTTTGTCAGGTCTACTAAAGATGGCCCCTCCTCCTCCTCCTCCTCCGCTGTTTCAGACGCTGATCAAGAGAAACCGCTCTTCTTTGGCGCAGAGAAGGATGCTTCTGGTTCTGTTATTGGGTTCAACCTCATTCCTGATCCTGGTATGTTTCCATTCTTCCGTTCTTTTCTTTCCATTAATGGCTGGCTTGTACTGTGATCACTGCTCTTCTCTGTTCACTCTGTACTTTTTTTTGTCAAATATAAATGGCTATAATGTAGAGTTTTAACTGGGAAGTGATGGATTAGAATTGGTAATACATTCTTCCTGTCAATTCCTTGGTCTGGTAATACATTTAAGAAAATTGGATACTGATGCGAAGACAACCAGTCATTGGAAATTCCGAGAAATAAATTTTGTTGCCCTTTTGATAGGGATTGTTCCTTTTTCCAAATTTTGTTGTAATAGCTTTCCTTACTTCTCCCCAACGATGCAGGTTCTCTGGCTCTCCGAAGAGGGGGGAAAAACTAAGAATATAGCTCTTTTGTTTCTATTATTTTAATTCATTTGTTTTTGACAGTGAGCTGCATGTCCTATTTCAAAATCACTCTTCATATTGTTTCTACATTTTATCCTTGTGTTTTGGACTGTATTGATATTGGGTATCTGCTCGAGAGCTAATTGCCAAACTGTAAACTTGACGCGTAGGTGACAGCAGTGCTGTTGAGTCTCATGAAGATGTTGCTCCTGATGGAGGGGAAGTAGTTGGAGACACTGAAGGAACAGAGGAATCCCACATCAAAGTAGCACACAACATTGTTTTTGTTACTGCTGAAGCAGAACCATATTCAAAGACTGGTGGATTAGGAGATGTCTGTGGTTCTTTGCCAATCGCACTTGCTGCCCGCGGGCATCGTGTTATGGTTGTCACTCCAAGATATCTGCATGGTAGTAGTAAGGATGAGAAATTTTCTGCTGCTTTAGACTTGGATACTCAAATCAAGATATATTGCTTTGAAGGGGAACAGGAAGTTGCTTTCTACCATGAGTATAGGGAAGGTGTTGATTGGGTGAGAATTTCTTGCCTTTTCTCTTTAATAAACTTGTGGAAGAAGCTTTCTCTGGGAATTGTAAAACCAGTGGCGAAAGCTTGTTCAACTTCTTTGCATTTTGTTGTAACATTGTCTTAACAGATGAATCTTTGTAATAATGGTGAGCTGTGCATGTCTTGATTTTAGGTGTTTGTGGACCACCCCTCATATCATAGACCTGGAAACCCATATGGTGATATCCATGGTGCTTTTGGAGATAATCAGGTAGCTTGATGGTGTTAGTTAAAAGGCTGATGCGTATTTATGTAGTAGGCTTGGATTGACATGCAATGACGAGATTTTCTCTCATTTGGTTTTACAGTTTCGCTTCACTTTACTTTGCTATGCAGCATGTGAAGCTCCATTGGTGCTTCCACTTGGAGGGTATACCTATGGGGAGAAATGCCTTTTTCTTGCTAATGACTGGCATGCTAGTTTGGTGCCAGTGTAAGTGGTCTGCCATTAATCACTGTGTTTGAGCCCAGTGCTATCCTATTCCCCTCCTTTTACTGCAAAATATGTTCTATTGTGGTTTTTTCCCTTCATCGCATGTGGGACGTTTTCAAAAAATTCTCATATGTTCCTTGTATTGTTTTTGATTGTTATGCTGTTTCCTTTTACTGTTGGATTTTTGTTTCGCATACATTTTTTAAGTACTCTTTTGGTAAAGTAAAAAAAATCTTGTTTAATTTTGATCTTCGCACGCCTTGCCTTCAGTCTCTTGGCAGCAAAATATCGTCCATATGGAGTTTATAAGGATGCAAGAAGTATTCTTGTCATACATAACCTTGCACATCAGGTATATTCTTAAATGTTTAGAATTTTTACATCAGAGACTCCGTGATTCTGCCTAGGAGGCTCTTAGAAATCAGAAAATCTGCAAAGCGAATTGTAAATGAATTTTCTATACTGATACCACCGTTCTCCTGCATATGTTAGGGAGTGGAACCTGCAGCGACATATAAAAATTTCGGATTGCCAACAGAATGGTATGGTGCTCTAGAATGGGTATTCCCCACATGGGCAAGGACTCACGCCCTAGACACAGGGGAAGCTGTGAATGTGCTAAAGGGTGCAATTGTGACAGCTGACCGGATACTCACAGTTAGCCAGGTCACTTACATTATATAACGTGTTTGCATTTAGGTGTTTTATTTTGATTAAGGGTGGCATTTTGTGTTTCGCTATGAAGAGTATTGGATCCTCTAGACTTGAAATCGTTCTTGTTTTAGAGTCCTCTTTTTGATAGTTTTTTAATCTTTCAAGTTTTCTATTTGTTAAAGAAATCAGAGAATAGTATGGTACCTTCATTTGTTATTGTTTTCTTTAGAAAGGTTTTCTATATTTTATCAAGATGTCTTGATTAAGATGGTATTTTCTTTAAGTGCAGGGCTATTCGTGGGAAATAACCACTGTTGAAGGTGGATATGGCCTGAATGAGCTGTTAAGCAGTCGAAGAAGTGTTTTGAATGGTATTTGAATATTGGCTCTAGAAGTAAACTTTGCATAAGTGCTGTACTGAGTCATAATTAGCATTGTACTTGATATCATGCATCTTGTTGGTTTGAGTTTAATAGCACATATTTGTTTAATTAGGGATTACAAACGGCATTGATGTTTCTGAATGGGACCCATCATCGGATAAGCACATTCCTTCCCATTACTCTGCTGATGATCTCTCTGGAAAGGTAGTTTATTCTGGCTCCTTTACTACCGGATGCTGCTAAGAATGTTCCCTTACCCCGTCTCATTTCAAAATTGCAGGCTGAATGTAAGATTGCTCTGCAGAAAGAGTTAGGTCTCCCAATTAAGCCCGACTGTCCACTGGTAGGATAGATACATTAGCATCTTGTATAAGACATTGAAGCTTCTTTTGTGTTATTGACTTCAGTTTAATTTTGTAGATTGGATTCATTGGGAGATTGGATTACCAAAAAGGCATCGATCTGATTCGTTGGGCAATTCCAGAACTTCTGGAAGATGATGTCCAATTTGTAAGTTATTTTTCTTATTTGGTTCATGCTACATATATAACAACAACAACTTACATCCCTGTATTCTGCATTTCAAATAGTGCTTCATTAGTCATTAGTCTGGTAGCTCTCATTCTAAACTTACATGGGGGGGAGTGGATAATATAATGTATGTCTCTAGAATGATCTTTACTCTCCATTAGAATAAGTTCGAATGCGGAAAATTTACTGTATGTGGTCTGTCAGTGTTAACTAGTGGTTTTTAGTTGAAGGCTTAGATTTGATGCGCCGTCTTGGGAAAAAAATTGAAGATGTGCTCTGCATTTTTCAGGTTATGCTTGGGTCTGGGGACCCGTTATATGAAAGTTGGATGAGAGCAACAGAGTTAACTTTCAAGGACAAGTTTCGAGGTTGGGTTGGATTCAACGTTCCAATTTCTCATAGGATAACTGCAGGGTAATACAAAGTTCCATTCCTATACATCAATTTCTAGAAATATCAATGACACTGACACTTCTGGAGTAAACAGTGCAGACATACTGCTGATGCCCTCAAGATTTGAGCCCTGTGGGCTAAATCAGTTGTACGCAATGAGATATGGAACTGTCCCAGTAGTTCACGGCACTGGAGGGCTTAGAGTGAGTAAATATTTTTAACAGAACAAAGGTTTTTCTTCTTTTTATGTGGCTGATGAAACAAACAATTCTTGATTTTTTATCAGGACACTGTACAAACTTTCAATCCGTATGCTAATGGTGGTAGCGGTGAAGGCACAGGGTATGTGTTTCCCTTACACCCTTGAAAACCCATTTCTAATTATTTGAATATACGTTCGAAAAACATATTAATAATGCACATGATTAGCACATACAATGATTTGATTTTCCAAAAGCCTACCTCAAACTTTCAGCAGTGAAATAAGTTGCAATGCACATGATTAGCACATACAATGATTTGATTTTCCACTACTACTTTACATCCTTGCTTAGCTAGTGTAGTTTTCAGCCTATGCACTTATGCGTCGCTATATTTCACTCTTCTTGTACTCATTAGTTCCTGCTTTCCCTCGATAATCTTTCCCTCGCGTGAAATGCTTGCAGGTGGATTTTTTCTCCACTAGCGAAGGAAAGTATGTTGTCGGTAAGTTACTCATGTTATCCATGCTTGAGCACTGCATTAAATTTGAGGCTATAGCTGAAGTTTTGGGATACATTCTCCTAAAATCTGAGATTTTGTAGGTCAAATTTCAATTTCAATGTGCACAACTTATTCTAAGGTATATGAATCTTGTCGGCAGGCATTAAGAGTTGCTATCAAGACATACAGAGATCACAAATCATCTTGGGAAGGGTTAATGAAGAGAGGTATGGAGAAAGACTATACATGGGAGAAGGCCGCTATTCAATACGAGCAGGTTTTCGAGTGGGCATCCATCGACCCGCCCTACGTCATTTGATTGATTGATCGATCGATCCATCGATGGTAAGCGAGAGCGGGAATTCAAAGGAAGTGATCTGCAAGAGAAGAACATGAACAGCTTAGCAGCTGTAATTTTAGTCTACTACATCTGCACTGTACACGTATGCTTGACTGTTGAGTTTTTGGTAACACGAACAGTAGGTTGCTGGAATATAACTTTCTTTCTTTTCAGGAAAGAAAAAAAGAGGAGAATAAAAGGACCCGAATAATTTAACTGTTAGCTGAGGCCATTAAAAGACTGTTCATTTTGGAAAATTCGGATGGCAATGAAGAGAATTACTAATTCAAATATATCAGCTGAGTTACTCGAGTCATTTTCATTGGGTTTGAACTTCTTCTTTTTAATAGTTTAGTAGCATCATGTAAGAGAGGAAATAAATGAATGGGAATTATTAAACTTCTCTTTGTATGAGAAACAAAATTAAAAACAAAAAGGAATTGAAATGTTAGGAAAATATGTGCTCGTTTTTTCGGTGTAACTCAAAAAATATGGAGCAAAAGACGTTTGAATACCTAATTTTTAGGAGTAAATGATACTTTGACACTTAGGTTTCTGTGTCCACCATTTACGTTTCGAAAGTTAGGCACCTAACATTTACTTCGATGTTTAGGTTTATCTCGGCTAGATATTTTGACACCCAGACCCCTCCCTATTATCAATTGTTGGATACTAAACCTGAATGCCAAAGTATCTAACGGCTTAAAATTGGATTCTTAATTTTCGGAAGGTTAATGTTAGGTGTCAAAGTGTCCTTACCTCTAAAAGTTGGGTATCAAAACTTATTTTGCCCAAAAATATATAGTTAATTTCTTTTCTAGCTTAAAACAGTTTCCCTAATGGGAGGGTGGAAAGAAAAAGGAAAAGAAAATGGTAAGCAACGTAAGAAATCTTAAGAGTTTTCAAAATATTTACAATATAATGGTTATAGTTTTTTAAAACATATAATTTTCACCTTTGGGTAAAAATATTTTAAAAAAATAGTAAAGAAAAAATTAAAAATTGGAGGAAAAATATAACAAATATTTAAATCACTGAAAATTTTGTAAAATTATTGAGAAGAAACAAAAAAATAGTTTATTAAAAAAAATTAAACAAACTTTTTTCATTTTCATAGCACCTATCATATGTTACATTGTAGTATTTTTTTTTGTTGAATTTTCAATTGGTAAAAAGTCAAAACCGTAACTTTTAGGAAATTACGAGGTATATATATTTTAAGTTTTAAAATTACTGGGACTGAAATGAAAGATTTTGTAAAATAATGATTCATTTATGCCCCGTTTATTTTGGGAAATAATTTGTCCGAGGAAAATATTTTTTTTAGAAAATGAATTATTTTGTTTCTCAAGATAGAGAGAAACTTTGTACGTAGAATAGAACGTCATGTGTTGTCATTAATTTTTATTTTATCTAAAAAATAATTAAATTTTTGATTGAGATTTATAATTAATAAAAAATGTAAAAAGATAAAAAAATGTTATAATTTATAAATTTTTACAATTTTACTTGTTAATTTTACCTCGGTTTTGCGTACCGAGGTAGACCCGAGCTTCGAGTTTGACAACCTTGGATACCGCTGCACCCATACATGCATCCATCTACGAAATACTGAAGTTGATTTTTCTAACAACAAATACTGAAAAATGAGAGTAATAATTAAACAGTGCTTTTATGGAATAAATAGAGTTGATTAGTTTTAATACATATATAGTATGAATTTATGACTAATCTGGATAAATTCAATTGCCGAAATCAGCACTAGTTATCAAATATTATTCCCACAATGGTGTCCTTGACAACTCATCTCCTCTGAATTAGTTTATCTAGCGCAGCAGCAGTACACTGAAAGCTTCTCAATGTTCGCCTCTCTTTACTCGATCTTCTTCATCTCTAAAAGTTAAGGCCATAATCATCATCCACCGCACAGCTGGAAGTCGAACACCCCTTCTCCGGCGCCGACAACGCCACATTGTTAGTTGATCTTGATCTTTTCGCTGCTTCCCATTCTCGTTTTCATTGATGGGTTCATTCATTGGTTGTAGGCTTTTCTTTCTGGTGTCTCTCTGCTAGTTTTTGCACTCACAGTCATCTGCCTCTTTTTCGTTGCTTGTTCTCGATTGCTCTAATTTCAAGTTTTGAGCTTGCTGTTTTAAAAAAAATGTTGGGTCGATCAACGTTTTCTCGAACTGGGGGTTTTACTTTCAGGCCTGGAAATTTAGGGCAGAATGCATTAGCCATGATTGGGAATCTGTGCTTCTCCTTGTTTGTGTTAGGAGTCCTTATTTTCACCATTATTGCTGTTACTTATGAGCCTGAAGACCCTCTTTTCCACCCATCAACCAAAATTACCAAATTCCTTACCTCAACCTCCAATGCTACCTTTAAATCCGACAACACTGTGGTCAAAACTGGAGAGGATTTCATGCCCTCCAATCAGAATGTCTTTTACAATTTTATCAACGCGACTGATGTAGAATCATCAAATACTGCTGCTGAATCAAGGCCGGAAGATTGTGAGGGTCCTATAAATTGTAAGGACCGAGATTTATTTCATTTGATGATGAGGAAGGCAATAGAGCAGTTTAAGGATATACATTTTTACCGCTTTGGGAAACCAGCTTTTGGAGGTAATGAAAGTACTTGTGATATTGCTTGGCGGTTTAGGCCTAAGGATGGGAAGGCTGCTGCCTTCTATAAGGATTATAGACGGTTTTTGATAGCTAGATCAGAGAATTGTACACTCAATATTGTGGGGATTGGAGACTACCATTCTGGTGTCAATGCAAGGAAGAGGAAGAAGAATCAGAAACCTGGATTTGAAAAGACACCTGCCAAGTCAGGTGAGGCAGGGTCGTTATTGCCTGTGGTTGGGGAAACTGTGAATGATGCACTTCCTGTCGTTGAATCGGAGAAATCGTTCAGGCGTGGGAAGTATTTGCTTTACAACGGTGGTGGTGATAGATGCAAAAACATGAACCATTTCCTGTGGAGTTTCTTATGTGCACTGGGGGAAGCACAGTATCTGAATCGAACTTTGGTTATGGATATGACCATCTGTTTAAACTCAATGTATACTTCTATTAATCAAGATGAGGAAGGAAAGGATTTCAGGTTTTATTTCGATTTCGAGCATTTGAATGAGGAGGCATCTGTGTTGGACCAAGCTCAGTTTTGGGAGGATTGGGGTAAATGGCAGAAAAAAGATGGGTTGAGTGTGCATCTTGTGGAAGATATCAGGGTCACACCCATGAAGCTGCAAGAGGTAAAAGATACATTGATTATGAGAAAGTTTGGATCTGTCGAACCAGATAATTACTGGTACAGAGTGTGTGAAGGAGAGATGGAATCTGTTGTTCAGCGGCCATGGCACCTGATATGGAAATCGCGGAGGTTGATGGATATTGTTTCAACTATTACTTCAAGATTAAATTGGGATTATGATGCAGTTCATATAGAGAGAGGGGATAAAGCAAGTAACAAGGAGCTCTGGCCTAACCTTGCAGTAGACACCTCACCTGATATACTTCTCACCACATTAGCCAACAAGATTGAAGATGGGAGGAATGTTTATATAGCGACAAATGAGCCTGACATCTCCTTCTTCGACCCTTTGAAGGACAAGTATACCACGCATTTTCTTGACGAGTACAAAGATCTTTGGGATGAGAACAGTGAATGGTACTCGGAGACTACGAAACTCAACAAAGGGGTGCCGGTTGAATTTGATGGTTATATGAGGGTGTCTGTTGACACAGAGGTCTTCTTGAGAGGGAAAAAACAGATTGAGACTTTCAATGACCTCACTAATGATTGCAAAGATGGTATTAACACCTGCAGTGCTGCTGCTAGTTGATGCTTATAAACGGAGGTTTGAACCTTTTCTCTTGCTTTCGTTGAGTTTTATCCATCTGTACTTTTAGGCATTGTCTTTGTTACTGTGAGGATCTGCAAAGCTTATCTTATGTATTAGTTTTGGCGTAAGTACCACTATCATTGAGTTTTGTAAAATGTAGAACAATATTTTATGAAGCATTCGTCAATAATGTCTCATTACTTTGGTTGTTTATTCTCCTATTTTCTGTGCAAAGTGCATGTAATCTTGTTACCATGTTTTCCAGATTTTGGTCGTTTTGCTCCCTAAACTTGTGGCATCTTTGTTGTTTCGCTATATTAACACTTTATTGAGCGTCTCTTTTGATATTCTGCAATTGAAGTAAACAAGGATTAGGAAGGAAAATGGTATGTTGGTCTATGCTCAGTGGACCTGAATAAAGATGGATATTTTTTTAGTGGATTGCATCGTAGAGATTTGTAGTTTTGTGGAATTCATAACATGTGCAATGCTGTTGATTAGTTGAAAGAAGTGGTCTGAGGTTACCAGATATTTGAAATGTGAAACTTTTATTCCTCAGGCTAGGGGAGCTTGTTTTGAGCTTCAGTTGCGTCTTATCCTGTGTCAAAATTATCAAAGAACTTGAAAATTGGTGTTGGAAAGTGATGTATCCCATCATAAGTAGTTGATCAGTTGCATCTAGTTGGTGTTTCGTATTGCAGAGGTAGTCTAGGGTGAGGTGGAGTCGTCATGCCTTGATGCTTAGAATCATGACAGTGGTGCACTGCATAACATTCTTATGCAGGAGCTGAATTTTCTGTTTCAATTAAAATCCATATACTAGTTGGATTTGTAGAATCCTTATACTAGCTGGATTCATAGAATCCATATTCCCTGGCCTTTTAGGCGAAAAAGTAGAGCACAGAGTAAGGACAATGATTTGTAAGCAAATAAAGAATTTTTATTAGCAAGAAAAGAATCATTAAAAACAATGGTGTGAACCATTTCTGTTAGCTACACTCGCAATTTTCAAACATTAAGCGTTAAGAAAAGGGTAAATTTCGTATCTTATGCTACAACTTCCAGTAACAACTCTGCCTCCTTCTCTACCATCACAGCAGCTTGGAAGTTCACCAATGATGCCATCCAGACACTTTTTGCAATTACTCTTTGGAAGATCCCTAGTGCATTGAGCCATGCCATATAGTTTCTTGGATTGAT
>NBIL01146424.1:0-12963 GCA_002752925.1 Viola pubescens var. scabriuscula | reverse complement strand
AAAGAAAAAGCATGAACCAGTTTTGTGTAAGCTGCTAGATTCGTCCACTCTGGTAAAAAATCGACTGGGTCAACCGATCAATTTTTATAACTACGTGTTGTGTTATATATTTGATAAAAAACTATTGCACTGTATAAGAAAAAGACAATAGGGTTTGGGTTGTCAATATCATCTTCTAAAAGAAACAAAAAAGACGAGAAAGAGAAAAGGTTGCGGTGAAGTGACATTGATTGATCATAGGTAGAATCAAAGAGCTAAATATGCAAAGTAGCAAGGGTGTTTTAGGTCCCTTTTTGTACTCAAAACTATTTTTTTTAAGTGATAAAAATATTTAGGCTTGCTCGCAGGGTGACATCAAGTAGTTCCATTCCATCACCCTATCTATGACATTTCTTTTTGGAAATATATTTTCAACCGTCTCTTTTTAAAAGTTTAAGATTCCAAATAATCTCATGTGCGCTATCACCAAAATATGCTAATGTATCAAAATAAATGAAAAAGCATATCCATGCAAACCTTTACTTTCTCGTTAATTATCTATTTACTTTAAACATTGTCTAGTTTGTTGCTTACTATTCAACTTGTCTTTTTATTTTATTTCAAATATAAAAATAACAAAGACTTATGGGCATAAAATAACTTTTCTTGATCAAAATAAATTTTATTGCTAGTAATTTTACCCCTTACTTATCGTCTAGTTGAATTATTATGGTATTTAATAGTTGAATTGACTACTTTTCGTTCAAAAAAAGTCTCCATTTGATTTGATATCTTTAATAAAAGCAAACTTGAGATGATATATTCAGTCTTTCACTGAAATTTTGAATAACTTTATAGAATTCAATTTGATTGTGTTTCACTCCTTTATTGTAGAAAGATAATCAACAATTCAAGTCATGATATTTGTAGTATAGGAACATCCATGTGGACCATGTCTAGCCATACAAAGTATATCATTTTCAGTAGTTTTTCTTCTTAGTTGATAGAGAGAGTTCTCTTACGAAAGGTGTGTTTTTGTTGAAATATCATTTGTCATATAGTATATTCTTAACAACGTAATAGAAGTACTATCGAACAAGTTATCGCATTAGATTTTGTTGCATTTCCATGCATAATTGATGACCAGTGACAGAGACAAGGGTGGCTAGGGTGGGCGTTACCCCCACCTAAGATTTTACAAAACTATTGATTTAGTTCCTTAAGTTTTAATCTTTTCAAATAATCATACTTTATAATGTTAAAATCTTATATTACCAAAAACTCTATATGGTACCGTGTGACCCTTAAAAAAATTAATTTGACTTTGTCCCCCCAAGAATTTTTTTTTCTGGCTCCGACCCTGTTGACGACCATACTAATTTAGACAACTATTCAGCAATAACCAACTAGAAAAAAATAGAGGAAAATGTTTCATGAAAGATAGTACGGACTGATAAAGGGTTAATGATATGTTTGATCACTTATTATTTTTATAAATACGGATATACGTCTATCAACTTAAAAGATATTGATCATTTAACTCTTATACCAATTACCAACAAGAAGTTTATCGGCTGTCTATGGATACCTTGCAAAGTAAACAAAATATTTCAAAATCACACTAACAAAGTTCTTTGGAAAAAAAAAAAAATTATTCCCTACGTTTCTGTTCAACGGCAATAACAATTCAAACACTGCATCTTGGGTTTTCCTCTTAGTTTTTGTATTTCTTGGTCTGCATCTATTAGCACAAATGCAATTGAAACATCAATCATCGCAATAATTCTACTGTTGTAGATTCTAAATGTAATTTAGGCTAGACACCCACTTAGCATCTTTAGTTGCCACAAAAACTAGATATCATCTCTTGTTCATCTGTTGTGCTACAAAGAACATTACATAAAATGTTAGCTGAAACTAGAAAATTCTCATAAATATTTAGATAACAACTATATCATGCATTCCATCATCATTAGATAGCTATTGTAAATAAATATCCATCACACCAACTCAACTAACTTTTACACTCTGTATGAGAATTCAATTGCACAAATGAAAATTAGCTAGGGAAAGAAATGGAAAAGAATGAAAGGGAAATGAATGAAAAATTACATATTGTTCTTTATGTATGACAATAATTTTAAAATCAAGAGAAAATGAACGAAAAGTGAATTAAAAAAGTTAAAAAGTATGATAAGTTGTGTTATTTTTTTAATTTTCTTCCCTTTTCTCCCACTTATGAGAGGAATTTTTTTGTGGGCTCAGGGAAAATATTTATAAATAATTTCTTTTCCTTTCCACTCTATTCTTTTGGTTTCCCTCCTATAATTTTTTACCATACAAGATAAATTATTAATTTTTTCTTTCATTTCCTTTCTTTTCCTTTCAATTCCATCATGATCTTTCTTCTCATACAGTGTTAGTAGTAAACAATCATAATTTCAAAAAAAGAAATTAAAAACTCAACCAACTCTCATTTTTCAAACAAGTCATGAGTTCCATCTCCAATGCATTCTGTGTAGAACATACCTTTCGACTCTTGCAGCTCTAGACATAGAATTTTCTAAACCAATCACCAAATATATCCAATTTTGTAAAAAAACTAGAGTGGTGAATTTGAAGCAGTCAAGTAATACAGTCAATCACAACCACAAACTAGATTCTACATGCATAATAGGAACAATTTTCAATGACATTTCTCGTATTCGACAATCCAATCTCATATTCCTATTGCTATGGAGAAATGCATCAAAATCCCAATTTCGTAAAATGGGTACTGAGCAAGTGTAAGTTAACGCCGACAAAGATGCTTCCAGGGTTTAAATAATCTAAAATTGAACTTTCTACTGCTATATTTTTCTCGGGAAACAAACAGAAAAAAAAAAACTACAGTTGAGTGAGCAGAAAGCTCACCTGGGCATGTAGGGATTTTTTTTTTTTTTGAAGATTAGACAATTTCATTACTAGAAATTCGGAATACAATCAAGGTTTACAGGACACAATCCGTCCCAACATTCAGACAAGCCTAGCACTCCTAGCAAAGCGTGAGCGACTAGATTAGCAATCCTCCTAACGTGTATGAATTCGCAGATATTAGAAAGATAAGCAAGCCTATTAATGTCGGCTACAAGCACTCCCAAATTTAAGTATGTATGGGCATGTAGGGATTTTTGGAAACAACAACGCGCCAATTGTAGCAAGGAAGGAAGAAAAATCACCTCTTTTTTTATTTTTTTATTTAAAGAAAGTAGTCTTCTTTAAATTCCAATTTTGTCCTTTACATTTTTTCCTTGTAAGAGAAAAAGGAAGGAAAAAAAATGGATTAGGGAGTTATATTTTCAGAAAATGAAAATATTGAAAAGGTGAAAAAGAAATGTTAACAACAATATTCTTAAATTTCTTTTTGAAAAATGTAAAACTAATTTATCTTATGAGTTGAATTACTACTCGAAAAAAATGATGTTTCATACTAGTAACGTGCTTTCATAACGAGTCTCGAAGCTGGACTTCTTCCATCCTCTTCATGACTAGACATGGAGTACTAGTTTTTAGTTAATTATTTTGAATTAATGAATTAATGAATTTATTTGTTTATTTAATTTTATTGTGTTTTTAGTTTTTAGCTTCTTGTTTATTCTGTTATAAAAAAAAAAAAATCTACGAACTAGTCCAATAATAACCTAACCCGAGTCTAGTGAGCTCAGGACTAGACTTAAGTCTACTTTTTACTACTTCTAGCCCAAATATGAAATGATTAAAGTTCGGTCAGACTCAACCCATACCCAGATCTAGACTCTACTAAAAAATTAATACAGGTAGAATTAACACCAAAAGGTAATAAAATCATTCACGTGTGAAAGTCCATCCTTATTTATCTCTTCACTTTTTTTCGTGGCAACTAATTACAAATTATTTCTATTAATGACCCTACCAATATTTTTGGTACATGCTTCTAAAGCAGCAGATGACTTAATCATTGCTGTTTGGATGCACAACTCTGTTTTCAGTTCTTGACCATGGCTGCGGCTGAAGGGATCGAAGCTCGACAGTGTCAGTGACAGAGAGGACGATCAAGCCGTTCCTTCCGTCGCTAAACCAGCCACCCTGGTTCCCAAACAGTTCAGATCTAGGGGATATATATTATGAGCTAGGAAACTTTTCTTTGGACAATAATATGGTCACATTCAGATAAACCAAGACGATGACAACTACCAAGGATGCATTGTTTCATCAGCCTGCAACCTGCTGCCTCCTTGTTTGCCCTGCCCTGTAAATCTGATCACATGAAATAGTAAAACATATGTATCAGTTCGCTTTTCTCTATTTCTTTCATCAACAAACTGTACACTGGGTAAAAAAAACGCAGATGCTAGCAAAGAAAGCTAATCTTACATTTCTTCTTAACCCTTATATTATAAATACAAAATAAAAACTACAAAAACTATAAGTTGCCAATTATTACCTAATCTTCGAAAGAGAATTACAATGCAGGCCTCACGTGTTTGTACTTTGTACATCATGCCTGCCGTCATGACTCGAAGGTGCAGCATGTTATTGGGAGCCTGCCGTTTTCATGTAACAAGTTATTTGACTCTCTCTTCTACGTTGTGAACCCTGTTAAGCGACTCTTCGAGAGCTTGCAATGCAACACTGTAATGGTCTAGAGAAATAACCCCCTCCTCCACAACTTGCAAGGCACTTCTATATAGTTGATTAAACCACTGCTTACGGTCGGGCGCATCAGCATTATTGGAGCCGTGGTCAGGAATATACAAGCGCTTGTAATCCCTTTTCCATCGTGACAGTATATACTTGGATGGGACCTCCTCTACTCCATTGAAGTTAAGCACACATAACGCGTGACGGCACAAGTACCCATAGAAGTTAAAGCAACTGCAGATGCATCGAACCTCTCCAGCATTTCTGTTGTACAGGACTTCATAATCTCTAATTTCCCTCCTGTTACCCTCTGCCAGAAAACGCTCTTTAACCAAAAATATTACAATTGGCCCATCGATGTGTATCTGGGTTGTACTAAAACAAGAATACATCTCTTCTACCTCAAGTTGAAACCTCTGAAATATTTCACTGCTGTACACTTTTGATAGCTGCAACTCAAATGAGCATCTAGTTTTCAAGGGAGGGCCTGATCTTCTTGACTCAATATCTGCAAGAGTTTCTTCCTTTTGCTTCTTTTGTAGAGCTAGTTCATACTTATCAAGAAATTCTTTTAAAGGAGTTTGTTTGTGCACACATCTCTCAAAAAATGGATTTAGCACCTCACCAGGCCGTGCAGCTGACATTCCAGCAAAAAAAGTGTCCTTCAAATAGACAGGAGCCCACCGATCTCGCTCTTCATACAATGAACGCAGCCATTCATGATTACCAACCCCAAATCTTTGGACCATAAATCCCCACGCTGCTTCAAATTCGACAACTTTTAAAGTTTCATAAACAGCTTTCATAAATGCCTTCCTGATTGCATCATAGTTGCGCAACCCTCCCAATTTTTCTGGAACCTTTCTCATGATGTGTGACAAGCTAAGACAATGATGGGATCTGGGAAATATCTCTGCAATTGTGCTCTGCAAAATCTTACACCTGTCTGTGATAATAGTCTGTGGAGTGCACCCTGAAACACAAGTAATCCATGCCTTAAACAGCCAAATGTAGGATTCTGTTGTCTCACCTGCAAGTAGGCCACAACCAAGTAAAACAGATTGGCCATGGTGATTCGTTCCAACAAATGCCACAAGTGGGATCTCATATTTGTTTGACAAATATGTGTTGTCAACGTAGATAACATCTCCAAAATAACCGCATGAAGCCCTCGATCTAGCATCAATCCAAAACACATTTCTCAAATGCCCATCATCATTGAGATCCATTAGATAAAAAAAATTTGGATTTGTCAACTGCATACGACAGAAGTAGTTATAAACAGCTTGTGCATCACCCTTTTTAAGGTTCAGCTGATTTGGAAGTTCAAAGAAATTCTTGACTTCTCTTGTATCTGAACTTGCATTCCCATTACCCCCTGAATCTATCACAAGTGCTCGATACAACTTAATTTTTTGTACTTCAGCATCTGAACTTGACTGTGACTTCCTTATATTTCCAGCACTCATCTTCTTAACTGATTTGTAGATCTTAGCACCTAACAAATGGTTGTGCTCAAGCATAACCTCCAACACCCGCCACCTCTTGGAGTCAACCAGCCTCATCCTTATCATAGCAGGACAACCAGTTCTTGTTTCCTTTCTTAAACGGTTAACATCCTTAATTCTTTTGAAACCCTGACTACTACAACAAAGAACTGCACCATACTTCTCTCTGCTATTCCGTTTGAACCATGAATTCTTAACCCTGACACGGAAACCTAATTCTTTAGCATAGCAATTGTAATAGTTGTAAGCATCATCGTAAGACTCAAACTCCATTCCAACAGCAGGTGCAACGAATTCTTTTCTTTCTTCAGGTATACCATTTAGCTCATGGAACTCAGTTATTTCACCATCTTTTCCTTGTTTGCTGTCATTAAATTCACCCTCTGACACTTGCTCAACGCTAGAGGGTGCTTCTGCCATCTGCCGAATAAAATCAAACCCCATACCATCAGGTGCCATATACCAACCATAACATAAAAACACAGAGGAGATACAATTTCAAATGAACAGAATCTTGAATAACAACAAAGATAAAATAATAATTCGGAGATGATGATGATCATCTGTTTTGATAATTATCGTCAATTACATAACTTTGATTATAAAAGCTTCAACCTACTCACTGGCAAACTAGAAATGGAAGAGAACAAAACACTCAACATGTCCTGAAAAGTCCAGAGTACTAGAAGAAAGGCTTGAAACTACTACATGCATTCTCTTAGTCAAGAAACATAAGCAGTACCTGTCTTGGAAACTCCCTAAGCTCCCAAGGAATGAGTATTCGCCAATATCTTGAAGGAGCTTCAAAATACGTCAAACGATCTTATTTATCACTCAAATCATCCTAATCCTCCAAAAAAGTCTAGTCCTCATCAACTTAGAGAAAAAATGTCCTGTAGAAAGGAAAGTATTAAACTCTTAATTGTCATACATTACACATATCAATCTGCACTATAACAGAACAGTATAATACACTCTAACAATGTCACCAATGAAATAAACAAAAACAGACGATTGCTTAATCTGTATCATGAGATTCCAAAAGCTCACCGAAGCCAAAACTACATACACATTGAAGTTACTTTTAAAAGGAAATTCATCACGTGTACACTTGTCAAAGACGAACACAATGAAATTCTAATCTCACCAACAGACAATTGCTCATAAACCGTCACAGTTAGTATCGACAGTTAACCTCATAAGTTAAAACTGTTAATCCATACCAATTTGACTATAAAAGATAGAGCAATTATTCATTTGGCGCACAGTGCAATGGACACTCAGCTCCTATTCATGTTTATCAGCAAGTAGTTATGTATGCTGTGGATTCCTTATTTTCATCAAAAATTGAACTAACTATTTTTGGCCATTCCAATTAACTAACTAACTAACTACCTATAATAAATAACTAATTCCCTAAAAAACAAAACAAAATATCAATTTGGCAGCTCCGAGAAAAGCATGCAAGTGAAGAACAGTGACAATTCCACAACCAAAGGGAATTAGAAACCAGTAAGAAGCTAATTACTAGTAACATTGAACTGAAGTAAGAAAAAAGTTAGTAGATAAACCCTAGAGGTATTAAATCCGTGGTCGAACATTTGTAAGGTCATGAGAGTGCTTACGGTGGTGGTTTCTGGTGGGATCAGGCGGCGTCGATGTGGCTGCTGGCGGTTGTTGTGACGGTCGCTGTGAAGTATAGGTTCCGATGGTGGTTTTCTTTTTTCTTTTTTTTGGAGGGGAGTGTTTTGGTTTGCTGTTGCAGGGAAGAGAGAACTCGACAGGTGAGTTTAGACTTTCCTTAAGACGGGATTGTGTACGGTCAGTTTGATTCTTGGTGGTATGAACTTGGCCACTCTGATTCCGCCACGTAATAATAAAGCTTAAAGAGCTAAGCTAAGTAACCGTTGACTTGAATCATCGAAGCGCTTTTTCTCACTTACCTTTTATGACCTCACACATTTTTAATTCCTTAAGAATACAATTCAAAATGATTTATATATGTAATTTTTATGATGTAAAGTTATAAATTCTGTAGAGACGATTAATAATATAACTATATAAAAATATTATGGTTAATTACTAAAATTGTTTGTCATATAAAATTTACATATCATTTTTTTAGAGGTGATATCTGTGCAGTTTACATATGGTTCACTTAGTATATGTAATTGATTAAAAAATATTAATTTATTTCTATTTAATATATAAATTGGGTTCGTAAAAGAATTATTTCAACCAATCAGATTGAGTAGGAAAATAGTTACACATCGCAGCCGGTTTTTTTCAACAATATAAAATCTCGAAGAAGGTGAATGACTCTCCCGACATAGCATTGAAAAAAAAAACCCTGCCTTCCTGTCTCTGCTCAGAGGATCTACCAGGACTGTCCTCTCCTGCTCAAGAGTTTTAATTTAATCTTCTGTTTCACCATATATAGGAGACATCATATAAGAGGTTTGCTAGTTGCTACACAATTGGAGGGAGAAACTTCTATTCTACGAAGGGTTATAACTAATATTCACAAGATTCTTGTTCTAATTACATCATACATGCTTGTCTGCTACAAGACGGACCTTATTCAAAGATTCCTTAAACGCTTGCCAGGCAACCATAGAATGTTCTTGGGATACCATCCCTTCCTCAACCACTTGCATCGCGCGTTTGTACAAGTGATCAAACCACTGAACTGGGTTCGCTACATCGACATTGTTGGACCCAAGATCTGGAACGTATAAGCGCTTAAAGTCCTTCCTCCATCGTGCCAAGACATACTGAAAAGGAATCTCCTCCACCCCATTGTAGTTCAGAATACACAATGCATGCCGGCAAAGGTAACCTCTGAAGTTGAAGCAACCACAAACGCAACGGACTTCCTGGGCTGTTTTATCATACACAACATCGAATGTCCTAGAATCCCTCAGATTTTCTTCCGGAGTTTCTTTGACCATGTAAGTAACGACAGGTCCACTCACATGGACCTGTGTTATGCTAAAGCAAGAGGACATCATCATAACCTCAACTTGGAATCTCCTGAATATTTCGTTGGTGTATACCTTAGATAGCTGTAACTCATAATAGCTACTTGTTCTCATCAAAGGGATTGATTCTTTCGACTCGAGGTCATTGAGAGCTTCCTTCTGCTGCTTCTTTTGTAGAACTAGCTCGTACATGTCAAAAAACTCTTTCAAAGAAGTGTCTTGGTGCACATAGCCATCAAAATATGGGATCATGGACTCCCCATTCAGGAAAGTAGCCATCCCAGCATAAAAAGCATCTTTGGAGTAAACCGGAGCCCATCGCTCTCGATCTTCATAGAAAGTTTGAAGCCACCCATTATCTGCAATTCCAAATTGCCGGACCATATCTTCCCAAGCCCTGTCAAATTCATCCACCTTCAGAGAATCAAATACTGTCATATTCAGAACCATCTGAAATGCTTCACTCTCTTGTATTGCACCTAAATTTTCAAGAATCCTTTGTACGATAAGGGATGGACCAAGACGATGGTGAGCCCTGGGGAACACCACTGCAATTGCACTTTGCATGGACTTGCAATGATCTGCAATAATAGTTTGTGGTGGTCTCCCAAGCATACACGTCAACCAAGCCCTGAATAGCCAAACATATGTTTCGTATGTCTCATCCGCTAATAAACCACAGCCAAGTAGAATAGACTGCCCATGGTGGTCTACTCCAACAAATGCAAAGAGGGGAATTTCATATTTCTTAGACAAACATGTCGTGTCAAGTATAATCACATCACCAAAATAACCATAAGCAGCCCTAGACCTAGAGTCAATCCAGAATACATTCCTCAAAAATCCATCATCATTGAGATCCATCAAATAGAAGAAGTTTGGATTTGTCAGCTGTGCGCGACAAAAATAATTATAAATGATCTGTGCATCACCTTTTTTAAGCCTCAAGCGCTTGCACCTGTCAACATGATGGCTGCTTTCTCCTTCATTCGAATTTGAGCTCCCATAACCCAACGGATCTATAGGAGCAGCGCGATACAATTTGATTGTCTGCACTTCCACATCAACTGTTGGCTCTAACTTCCGTTTTGCTCCAGCATCGGTCCTCTTGTGAGACTTGGAATTTTGTGCTCTCTCTGGATCAAATGAGTGGTTGTGTTCAAGCTTCACTTCGTCTACCCTCCATCTGTTAGATTCAACTAATCTCAACCTTATCATTGCAAGACAGCCAGTCCTTGTTTCCTTCCTACGACTGTTTGCCTCTTTAATTGTCTTAAAACCCTCACAGTTGCAGCAGAGCACTGCACCACGTTTCTCCTTGCTGTTGCGTTTTGTCCATGAAGACTTCACCCTGATAGCAAATCCCAACTCCTTAGCGTAGCAATTGTAATAATTGTACGCATCATCGTACGATTCAAACTCCATTCCTATAAGAGGTGGGGGGCAGCCTCTCTCTTGAAATTCACCATTTTGACTATCTGCTCCATTTGTATCATCTCTGCTGTTTTCATGGTATTGGTCATCAATATCAAACAATTGCTCACAGGTATTACCAAGGTCATTGACCTCAGCCTCAAGGTCATGGCAAGCCATCTCAAGGTTGTTATCTTCCATCTCCAGCTCATTTCCCTCCATGTCAAGGTCGTTGCCCTCAATCTCCAGGTCATTGCTATCAAATTCCAGATCATCACCTTCCTCCTCAAGCAGTTGCTCACTGTTCTGGGAACCTTCTTCCACCTGATAAGTGAAACAAATCACAAATTGACAATGCTAGCATAAACAAGAAACATGCAAGGTCCGATGCACTTTTGTTTTACAGAAATATAAGAACCTCCTGCAATTTCATTGCTTGACATTATTATTGAAAATAGACAGAAAAAGGAGAGTAAACAAAAGACAAGTGGCACATACAAATGATGTTCATTATTCCAATATAATTAAACCTTTTCTTGTGAGAGTGATTCCTCCATCAAGTCAACTCTTACTGAACTCAAGGCTCATTAATTTAATAGCCAGTCTACTCTCTTAAAACCTGTTTATGTTTAGAAAGTTGAAGTCTGATACAAAGTTATCATTTGGTCATTGGTACATTAGTTTTTTTTCATATACTTGCTTAGCAATGCAAATTTATCAAAACTTAAAGACTGCAGTGATGAAGCTTATTCCACAACAACAAGGAATGCAGTTTCTTGTAGAGATAAAAAAAAAGTTAAAAGCTAGTAGAAAGGAAAAAGAAACATGAGTCTAAGACATATCAAAGGGAATAATTGATAGAGTGGTCATCTTTCAATAAGAAGCCAACGAAAGTATGCATAAGACAAGCATCAATGACTCAGTCAGCTGGAGTATAGGGCCATCGTCTAAGGCCATGATGAATTAAATTCAGAGTAAATATTCATCATGCATCATGAAAATCTACTTCACATTCTGCATTCACAAACTAGTTTTTGCTACCATTCTCCCCTTACAAGAAAATTAAAGCCATTTCTTTATCAGCAGATTTGCACTACATTTACCACTAACAACATTACAGTCTTCTCTGCATGCTGTAACTGTAAAACTATCCCACTCATGTCTACAATACGAGTAGCAAGACACAGGACAACATCTGCCTACATGTTGATTCAGTTATAAATCTGTTGAACTCCATCACCGTATCGCGCTTTACAGTTGGAAAGCTCACACACAATAATACTACACTTCACCATCACCTGGAATCATACAAGCCAACCTCCAGCCAAAGATGGGAACCCAGTTTCCCCAATGAGAAGTTAAACCAACTAAAACTTCAAACTGTCTCAATCCTCAAATCCTAACATCAACGATCTTAAAACTCTGAACTCATGTGCATTTGTTCAAGTCAAATTGATTACGTATGTACCAATCACTTCATTCCATTCTGCAAGTCCCAAGCGCAAATAATACCTATGTAGCACTAATTCTTGCTCTCTCTAGACCGACTCGAAAGTTCTCTTAATCGGCCTATGATAGCATACAAATGACTCGTAAGCACAGCCTCGTTTGAGCCAGTGTTTACTTCACTCAACCATTAAACATCAACTGGCTTCAAAACTGGGCTTGCAGTACCCCCATTGGAGAATCTGGCAATACATCAAACTTCTCTCAACTAGTAAACGTTTATCACAAGATCAATTCGCTAATACTGACTTATTTCTCCATTTGCAACACATCATAACTATTCCCAGTGAAATCTTTAAAAAACAACAAATAAATTGAAAAACCCAGTTCCCATATTCACTAAAATTCAAAGGAAGAGAATGAATAAAGGGGAAAACTATGTACACACAAACTTGATGAGACTCCAATTCTAGAAAAGAAGAGAAAAAAAAGCTCAAGAACTGGGAACAAGAGAAATGACCTACCTCAATCATTGCCATCTACTTTTCTACTGTGTTGTGTCGGTTCGAGTTGATTTACTTCTGGGCTGGTTTTTCATCGTGGAAAAGGAAAGTCGAAAGCGCCGATCAGGCGAAGAAAACGCTATAGAAAAGTGTAAGTTTTATGTTTGGTTGTCAGTGGTATGATAATTAAACACGCGGAAATTGACATATTTATGGTGTTTGCGATTAATTTAAGTTTTTTAATAGTTAAAATTAAGTTTCGTGGTTTCGTTGGGTTCTTCTTATAGATAAGTTGTTTGCCAGAGATTTTTTGGTGAGTTTATGAATGAAAATAATTTTTTTAGATCATTAAAGTTTTTATATTTTTTTTTAAAACATAAAGTTGTTTTATAAATGCAAATTGAAGCATACGTTTGAATTTTATTTTATTTTTTCAATTGAATTTAACTTTTAATTGTTAAATTTATATACTCC
>NBIL01146397.1:0-13122 GCA_002752925.1 Viola pubescens var. scabriuscula | reverse complement strand
TTTGTTTTTGTCGTTTAGGGTATAGGAAATGTTGAAATGTCGATATATTGTGTGTTCTTTTTTTTTTTTTTTTTCAACTTGTACTCCTTAAAAAGACTGTCAAATGCAGTCTTCACCTTGTTAACCATTTCCAAAACCTTCTCCTCGCCACTAGGTTCACCATTACCATATAAATGGTCTAAAGTAAATTCAATATACTCAAATTTGAGGCATTAATCCAAGATTACAACAATATATATGACCATAGTTTGATCATATATCTCTCCCTAGTACTTATCATACGTAGTCTTCGTGCTTTTAGCTATTCTACTCAACTCTCTATCGCTATTTATCAACATCTCTTTAAGTAAAGTGAAAATAGTGCTAATCTCAGTAAAAAAAATATTTGAAGTCACACATTGACTATTGGATACCCTTACAGTTAAGTCATAAAATCTTTCCAAGAAGGTTACCAACTTCCTAGAATTTTCCCAATCAATTTGTGTAGCCACTCCTTCTTCAAGATCAGTTTTAAATTAGGAATCAAGTTCGTCAAATTTTTTAAAAGTCTTTTCAAAGACCAAAGTAGATTCTAACATTTTGTATGTAGAATTCCACCTCGTGGAGACATCAAGCACCAATTTACAACCACGAGTAATCCCCTTACTATTAGCACAATCCTTAAAAATTTATAATGACCTAATAGATTGCGCTAGACGTTTTATGCGACAGTATCTACAATGAGCAATTATCTGTAAATTTGGCATTTTGTTCCTCTCAAACAACTTCCAAGCCTTCGACCAAAGTCTCGCATCATCCACTGAGACTGCGCTGTTGCTTTGAGGATTTGATGTTGTCAGCAAAAGTGGTGGTGGTGAAAGCGTTTCTAATGGTGGAGGTGATTGTTATATTGATTGAGGTGTTTGCTGCTCACTCAAAGCAGTATCAACATAATCTATCTACAAAATAAGAATTGAAAATAGTTGTTACTTGTTAGTTGTTGGTGTTTGACTATTTGTATTGAAGAAGAAAAGAGAAAGAGGAAGGGGAGTTGGGAATTGAGAAATTACCAATACCAAATGATAATTGAGGTGTGGACGGTAGTGGTGAGTACTGAGTCGTGACTGGTGAAGGTGATGATGCGGTGGCATGTGACAGTAGAAGACTAGCCACCGCCTCACTAGAGCTTGGAGGATTCCGGTCTCTCTGTCTGGCGATAATGGCGGAGACGATTGGCGAGTGATGAAGAAAGTAGATAGCGAATGGGTTGGGGTAGTTGTGTAGTTGGCGTCGCGGGTGAACGATGGTGGTAGAGAATGATGGTTAAGGGTGCTTGATTGGAAATTAGAAAGCTAGGGATTTAGTGAGAGAAGAGAAGAGGAGAAGAATTGACGAATTTGGGAACAACGATACTAAGAATTCGCTGGTGAACAGTCGTGGTGGACCTGGAGGGTGATAGTTAACAGTGGTCGATTGATACGGGTTAAGGATTTGGTGGTGGTGGCGAGAGTCTAAGAGAGGAGAGGATTTTATTTTGTCGTTATGTTGATTCGAAATTTCGAAAAGAAAGAAAAAAAAGAGGGGTGGGTTTTAGGGTTGGTATTTATATGTCGAATAAAGTCGGATATTCAATCAATATCCGAAATCAATAGCGGCAACAATTTTTTTCCAATGCTCTATTTGATTGAATATTTGAATATGATTTTATCCGACCAAATGACTATTTTCGAATCGGGTCGGATTGGAAATTTCTACTCACTCCTATTCCTTCCTGTCTTAATTAAAAGTTGGATTAGACTTTTAAATTTTTCTCTAATCTCTCATAAAAGTCAGATTTCAGTTACCAACGTTTAGTTTGGGTATGGTTTACTTAATTAATCTTACTTATCTCAATTATTTTCAAAAATGACATAAATGAAATGCAGTGATGGAGAAACTAAACAAGTTTTCGGCTACATTAATCACGTACCCAATCAACATTTTTCTCTTCCATCTTTTCCCAACAACAACAAAAACGGTTAAGTACTTGTTTGCTTCAAATCCATTGATTCTACAGAAGAAAGTGAACTCAATGAATTGATTGCCCAGGACTAATAGATTAACATTAACTTATTTCATTTCGATCAATCCAAATATACAATCGGCTAGTAACACATTAAAAGTAAATTAGTATTAATCGAGTATAGTTAATAAAATAAACGAGAATAATTGGATAGTAATACATTAAAAATAATACATAAATTATTATTACTGGGAAAGTAATTTTTTTTAAAGATATTTTCACACCTACATAGATTTCAATGCCGGGATAATAAAAGATAATTCAAGAATTATGAAAAGGATCAATACAGGTAGGGACTACTACTAGGGAATATTACTATTAGTATGTAGGGTCAATATTCCTGCATGAATTATAGAAGTAGGGAGTATTTATTAATGGGAAATGCTAAAATGGTCACCCAGAATGATCACTGAGAATGAGAAAATGATATGGCAGTGGTTTTTTATGGCAGTTTTATAATTACTGTACTTTATTTTTTTATTTTTTTAGTTCCCGCCTAGCTAGTGTGCAGTAGTGCTTAGTACCTAGTAGTATTTTTTGTTATCTTATTTCCGTTGTCTCTACTCTTTAGCCAATCAATTACTAATCATTTTAAAAGAAAAGTTTTGATAGCTAATCTTGTTTTAATATAATCGGATTCTTCTCGCACCTATATATTATTTTTAATTTTTGATTTTAATAAATTTAGAAGGATCGTTCGATTCTTTTGAGTCTCGATCAGAACTTATGAGATAAATTAAAAATAGATAAGTTATTTACAATCGGAACAAATCTGCTTTGTAAAAACAGCAACTCTAGTCTACTCTACTACCAACGACAGTAACCAGCTGCGCGATGGAACAGATGGTAAAAAGCAAAAGCAAAAGCAAAAGACTATACGTATTTATTGAAACGTGTGTAGCCTGTGACACGCCGTTCGCCTACACCTCAGCTCAGCTGTCCTATGTAGTTCCAGACCAGTGAGTGACCAGTAGTACACTAGTACTACTTCTTTGCTTCTTTAAAGCTCCTGCGCACAACTCATAAAATTCTTCAAGGGACTCCATCACCTAACCATATCAGGAAGCTACCTACGCTACTACTGGCTACTGTATGACAAAAACTCATCATGGCCCAATGTCTGTCTTCTCAGTTTTCAAACCCAATAATCCATTAGGTTATCTTTGTGGCCCAATCTCATCTTTGGGTTTCATCAAGCTTGCACAGCCCAGTCCATCTTCTGTTTCAAACCAAGATACACTTTGTTTTCATTCTTGCTTTAACTTTCTAGTTACTGTCTTGTGTTTTTTATCAACAGAAAAAAATTAGGCAGTAAAAAAAAGGTGTGGTGGGTCATCAAGGGTGAATTTTGTTATCTTCTACTCTTTCTTCCATGGAAATGAGATTGGACAAATTTCCTAATTTTTCAAATTAATATAAACGGATACTCTGCATCAGGCATTTGGGCTGACATAGCTAGTTGGGCTTAAAATATTCTTTTGGGCCTAAGGATTTGGTCCAAGGTGATTGTGAATTGGGCCAGCGTCTCAACTCTTATGCAGCCTTGTGTTCTTTTATTTTTTTTGAGAATTTTCTCCAACCTTGTGTGTTCTTTTACTGATACTTTCAGTGACTATTGCAATTGGGCCTGCTCCTGCTTTATAACAATTGCAATAGTTAATGATTATTTATTTAAATAAATAAGAGATAAATCGTATAAATATTAATAATGTATTATTGGATTAGTAACAAATATTTTCAAAAAAAAAAAAAAATTACGGAAAGTATCAGTGTTATAATTCAATAGAAAACACAGCAGAAATTATTAATTCCTCTAAAATCCTCTATACATGTAGTTTAATTGTACAGGTATTGCTTTTGTTATAATTTTTTTTTTTTAAATGTTAGAAATTAATTTTTAGTAACTTGATTGTTAGTAAATTAAAGCCTTAATCCATACTCGCACACTCTAACTACATATCGTTCTTATGACCACATAGTCATTTGTATACCAGTTTATCAACATCTCCGTATGCCGGTCTAGTATGGTTTTGTATATTGATCTACCATCTCTTTATATGTCGATTTATCACGGTTCTGTATATTGATCTATCACCTCTCTATATGTCGATCTACCAACGGTTCCGTTATGTCGATCTATCACCTCTTTGTATGCTAATATCGAATTACCACCTCTTTGAACGCCGATCTACCACCTCTATATATGTCGATCAACCAAGGAAGTATGCATGCCGTTCTCCCGTATCTTGGTCTCCTTTTTCTATATCAACATATATGGAATCCCCATTTCAAAGAAATCACTAGCTCACTCATGTTAACCGCATTTTGTAACCACTACTGTATTCTATAAATAGGAACATGTATAGAACATCAATAAAAGTACATTTATCATATTGTAATCTACTTATACTTTGGGCTTTATCAGAGTTCTTTCTAAGCCTTAACACCAACGGGGATAAAAACGTAGTTAAATGTATGTTGTCCACCTATAAACACAAAGATCAATTTGATAGAGGATTGTTCTAACTCAATCAGAGATATCAAATTCAAAAGTTTGACTCGTGGATAAATAGTTGCGTAAATTTTGTGAGAATGAAAGGTTTTGCCACCCTTCGATATCCTAACCGCGGTTGAGTCTGAAATAATGGATATCTAATATAATGATAGGATACCGGAGGGTAATAAAAAAAAAAAAAAAGAAGTCTATATTATCTTACTTGGGCAGCGTGGATTAGGTTTTGATTTCTTCCAATTACATATGATTAAAATTCAAATTGTCTACACATAGATGATAGAGTAACAAAAGGAATTGCCTTTAATCATGGTGTGGGTTTGACCTTAACTTGCAAACAATATGTTTCAAACAAATTTACCTTTTTTTTTACCTTTTTCTTTCTATATGAACAAACCAAATCGAGAAATGCAATAATGTAAAAGTAAAATGATAATCCGCAGTTAATAATGTTTACAAGTGACATATGTGTGAGAAATGATTAGGTGCAGTGCAGCTGCATGATTAAAAAGTTACCTTTGATTGAAAATAACAACCACATCACATGAAAGTATATGATTATATGTCACGTCTATAAAGTAATTAACCCTATTCTTGGAAATAATTAATTAAGCATTATCATAACTCATTTTTATGTTGTTCCGGGAACATATACCCAATGTTGTCAAATTATCGATCTAATCCTTACGAGTTTGCGATATTACGTTGTCAAAATGAGCTAGATCAGAATAATTTTTTTTTTTAGCAAACTCTGACGGAATCACATGGAAACTCGTAGAAACAGTAAACACGAACCCATTTTACCGATTCTACTACACCTCATTTTTTTAGTTTTTTTAGTTAACAAATGATGTAAATTGAGGCTGGAGAAGCAGTCTAGTTCGTATAATGTTAAATATTGACTTAGTTTTGATTAAAGGAGCTTCAATATGCAAAAAAGAACAAAATAAATACAATTAACTAATCTCAAACACTCATGTTGCGCGACTGTATTAGATTATTGATAAAACTATAAAAAAAATACATTCATTTTTATATAAATAGCACAAAAAAATATATTATACTATAAATAATTATTCACGGCTAAAAATAATTATAAGGTAAAAATAATAAATAATTATATTATTTAATCAAATGAAAAATGAAACTAACTTTAACTTACAATTAGGAGAAACTTACGGTGTTATGAATAATAATCTTGAAGTTGACAACCATGTAGGAAGTGAATGTGCTATGGTTTAACTAGCTTAGATGATGCACGGGTTGATCACTTATTTTTATTTATCCATTATTATTATTATTATTATTATTATTATTATTATTATTATTATATATGTTATTGCTTTGTGAATATGAACTTGGATTGATTTTTGTTTGTTGTTTCGGACTAATTATTTCTATTTAAACTTTGTAATTTTAAATATGTATCATAATTATTGTGTTTAAACTTTAGACATGTGAAATCAATTTGTATTTTAAGTTTGCTTATTAATCAAATTGTCATGTGGAAGTTTAAAAAAAGGTAAAAATTAATAAAAATATTATAAATTAATAAATTCTTATAATTTTACATTCCGGTTTTACCTCGGCTTTTCGCGCCAAGGTTGTTAAAAAATGTTAAAAAATTAAAAACTGTTACGATTTTACATTCCGATTTTATCTCAACTATTTGTACCGAAGTAAATTCTCGAGTTTGACAACCTTACTTCTAGTACACTAATGAAGTATTGTACTTTCAATTCTTTTTCCGCAGCTAAGCATGAAACTTAGGAATTTCCTACAAATAATTACTATAACTAACTGGACCATATTTATTTGGCATTTAAAGCGGCCAGACGTAATTAACGTTATCTAATCCGGACGATTCATACTGGTGGCAAATTTCTATAATGAGATTGATGTGTTGAATCTACTCCGAAACTTTGCCTCTAGTTGCACGAAGTGATCGATAAAGCCAGCTGGCAACCTCTCAAACCAAGTTCTTGCTACTCCCGATAGCGTCAAGATGAAAACCTGACACAAAGTTTTATCACTCTTGGACTAAAAAGACACGAAGTCCACTACCCTAGTCATGTGGGTGGTAGGATCTGTTGTTCCGTTGTATACTTCCGATGGGATCTTGAACTTGCGGCTCACCTAGTGCCTCTGTACCCGATAGGTAAACGGGTGCTCAGGTTTGTTGTCTTGCCTTCCACGGTTCCCAACCGAAGGAGATCGGGACCGCTCTCGCCTATGCTCATCACGAGGATGACTCCTTCGGGATACATGAGTCTTTGGAGATCGATTCCTGCTTTTTCTCTCGTCACATTGCGGAGGTTCCCGCCTTGAGCTATTCCTCGCCGCCCGATTTGAAATCTCGTGTGCATTGTCCATGTATTCTTCTTCCATCCGTGGATGGTGGATTGCTAGAGACGGCCTTCGAGTAGGATGACGCTCTTCAAGTTCCTCCGGAAGATGCTGGCTTCCGGCAGGGGCAATATTAAGATCCACGGGAAAGTTTGGCTCATGATGTGCCTGAGCAGGATGACATGTGAAGCAATTCTTGGAAGTAGAAATTGTGTCAGCGACGGCTGCAATATTGGAGCTGCAATTTGGGTTGATAGCTGAGGGACCATATTATCTAGCCTCATTGCATCTACCTTCTCTTTTAGGGAAACAAGAGGATCCGTAGATGGTGGATTTGCATTAGCTGTGCTCGGTCCACCTAACGTGGACGTATAAAAGTTGGGCCCTGGGCTCTCAGAGAAATTCAGGGAGAGGTTAACCAAGGGAAACCTTGGTCCTGAAGGTGTTATCGTCGTTGACGTCGAAGTAGGGGTTGCATGGATCCCCCGGGCCGACGGGCTGGAGCCGTCATCGGGCAAGATCGGTAGGAAAGGTGGGAAATCATATGCCATCTTAACCGTAGGTCAAAGAAAAGAAATAAATATGGAGTCCTTAGGTCTCGAGGACTTCTCACTCAAGTAATCTAAGTCTCTCAATGAAAGCACCAAATGATAATCTTCGATCCGGGGTGAGGGTGTTTGGGTAATTGTCCTAGCTGTATGGTTGGTTTGATCTTGCTCCGGGTACCTGCAGAGCGCCGGAGGTTGTCTTCGGCGTAGAGACTCCGACGATCAAGTCAGTAGTGATAATGGGGGATAGAGATCTATTGGTAGTAGGGAAAAGCTTAGGTAGAGTGACAGTATGTGTGTCCATATGTAAAGAAGAAGTAGATGGGGGTATTTATAGACCTTGCCCTTTAATTCTTGGAGACACGTGTCACTCAAATAGGTCTGGGCTATCGGGACACATGTTGTGTATGATCATGTTCATCTTACCGACATCTATTACCCTTTACCGATAGCCTCTAATATAAATAACCGATTGTCGGGTCGTAGAATACTTACCTTGCTTCCATGCCGATTGACCATATTCCCAATTGGGTATAGTGCATGTTCCTTTGACCAGGGTGGATGGCCCAACGGGATGTTATATGCATATCCAATGACGGTGCTGGGGCACCGATTGAATATGCCTCGATTGACATGAGTGCCGATTGGCTAGGCCTTGATAGTTGTATGCGCCAACGGCTCGATTCCCCGATAGGTGCACATACCGACTGTTGTGGCATCGACTACCCTCCCTTGGTGGGGAAAGGTCCATGGTACCCTCAAGGTGCCATTATGTATTATCAACTAGAAATTTGTGGAATTTTGACAGGAAGGAGTCGAACCCTAGAGTCATTGTTGCTCAAATTATGGCTCTTTGGGAAGAGGTAAAAGGGTCTAAAGATTGCAACGGGAGTTTCCCTGCTCCACTTCAGGTTACCAAGCTCCCTTTTTCTTTAGATTCCATCCTTTTTTGTTCCGATGCTAGTTGGTTTGAGGAGGAAAGCATTGCTGGTTTAGGTTGTGTGCCTAGGGACGATAAGGGTAGCGTTCTTAATGGTATGGTGGGTTCCTGTATAGCTAGATCAGCTATGGTGGCAAAGACTTCGGTGTTAAACGAGGCGGTGAAATTGGCAGCTTCCCGTAATTGGAGAGATATCCATTTTACTAGTGATGCCTCTAATGTTATACCGCAGATTAATTATCTTGAAGGTCTAAGAGATTAAGATGTTCTTAACATCCTTCGGGAGATAGAATTTGTAGTTAAGTTTTTTCCCTTGTGGAAGTTTTCTTATGTTAATAGAAGTCTAAATGTTGTAACTGATTGGTTATTCAAATCCTCCTATGTCAATTTTGTAGGGAATTTTTGGCATGTTATCTCTAATGTATATGTATAAGCTTTATTAGTCTTGGATCGTCCACCGTAATTTTACATTGTTGGGTATTTTATTGAATTTTTTTCGATAAAATAAAAAATTTGATATTCGGTTGAACTCTTATAAATATGTTATCAAGCTTTTGAGCATGCCATATCATCACGGCCGTTCAAATTGACTCGGGAAAGGATGCTACCACAAATTGTGCAAGAGAATTGGGAAATTAAACTTGATTGATTGGGATTTTGACGTGATGTTGAAATTACAACATCATTGCATGTGCAAACGAGAGAAGCTAATTGGTCGCTGGACTCTGTAGAAAAAAGATTGTATGCCACATGGCAGGCTAGTTGGGTACCACGTGTTGGGTGGATGAGAGATGTTGCCCAGTAGTTTTCACTCTTGATTCCAAAATCTTCCCAATAATATAAAAAAATAAAATATATTTATACTAACTAACTTTGCAGTGCCTTTTACTTTCTTCCGCTCTTATCAATTTCGGTTGGTATTCTGGATTTTTAATTTCATTTCGTTTTGAATCTTTGTCATAATGGTCAAGCACCGGTCGGTATGATCGATGTACTAGTATCATTTTATCCCGATCTAAAAATTGAGAAAAGTATTTGAGAGTCGAATCCATATATTCTTTTTTATACAATTCTCATGTCATTCTACTAATTTATGTTAAGCATATAAACTTTACATTGAGAAAGCTTAAGATTAATTATGTTGAAAGCTTCTTAATTGTGCATAATGATAATAAATGTAAACATGTATCAAAGATACAAGTCGAGACCGGTATATCTCGTACTGATAACAAACAAAACCGAAATGCTCATTGGTACGGGATTTACAATTTTGCTTTCTTCTCTTTGTTTTTTATCAAATTTCTATATATTGTTTTCGATCCTTCCCCTAACATTATGTTGGTTAACAAATACCTGTACGGTTGTACCAAATAAATAAATAAATTGATGAACCTTTTGTTGTTTCAGAAATACTAGCTAGTAGTAAATAAATTAATAATTTCTTGTCAATCGGATGTCTACCAAAATGATGAAATGTCAGAGAATTTTTATAATTTTTGTAGAAAAAAAACAGAAAACTTCACATTTTCTTTAAAAAGCCAATCTTACAAGCTATCCAGCATCGACGGCTCTGGTTACTCCAAAATCCACATCCAACGGCCAGGATTCGTTCTTAACTGCAACAGAATGAAAAGAAACAGAGGGGGCCATGTGAGTGACAGAGTGAGGACGTTAGAGATCCCTCAACCTCAAGGAAAAGTAAAAGGAAGGGGAAAGCAAACCAGGTAACCACGTGGCGAGTTAACGGGTATGCAATTTGCCATGTCAGCAAGGTGGGCCTTAGCTTTATCTTTTTCGGCAGTGAGTGTTGTCGGCGAAGTTTGCGGCCAATAAAATTTAACAAAATGAAGAAGAAGAATATAAAACTGAAAAATAAATAATATAATTTTATATTGGGCCTACTTAGTAGTGGTGGTTTGATTTTTGAGGCCTAAGCATGTGCTTCTTCTGTTGCGTACATTTTTTCGGGTCCAAGTAATTATAATCACTTAACCATATAATTTAATGTATATATCTATAAATATTTTAATTATATAATGCTCGTATAAAATTAGTATCTTTTTTTATCCCAAAACATATAATAAGGTTTATCTTAAAGTATATAATAGCCAAAAGTGAGAAATGAAATTAAGGAATATACTAAAGTACAACCTTAGTATTATTTGTATTTAACCTTCTTCTTTTTTCTTCTGTTCTTGGTATAAATAAGAATCCAATCACAGACGTGGCAATCCTTAAATTCATGTAAACTATAAAAACAGGGAGGAATAGTGGAATACTATATACATGTATTAATATATAATTAACAATTTTTTTTTTAAAAAAAGAAAAGATTAATACGAGTAATTTAATTCCCCGGATAGAATAATTAATTAAGAAAAAGTTCTGTCGTACAGCACTAACAATGTCCGTAATGGAACCTAATCAAAATGTGATTAACAAGATAACTTGTCGTCTCAATTGTCTTCATCAGAACACATGGGTTTTTGGTAGCTAGCAGATTAGCTCACTATAACCAGCTCATTTTAGCTAAACACAGGGTCAATATAATTAATTAATTTCTGCATTATTATATAAGATGAGTACCAGATTATTTAAAACTTATGCTAGAGAGTTTTGCTGCCAAATTTTTAAAATATTATTTATAAAATGATATATTTACTTTTTTTATAAGGTAAAATATGAGACTACTATGAGATGTTATAAAAAAAATCGGAGGAGGGTGGAAAATCGGATGGTTTTAACCAATTAAAGAAGAAAAGAGCAACCAACAAGTGATTGGTGATTAGTGATTAATGCAAGAGGTCATTTAGGATCTTAGGCGTTATTCGGAGCTATTTCTTTATCGAGAATGAAACTAATTGTGATCTAATATTAATGGTTTAAAATTGTGCAGAACATAGGCAGCAGAGGCATGCGAAAACAAATTCTGGTGAATTCGAGCAACCATGTATGCGATTGTCAACGTTTCTGCAATTGGTTACCTTACCTTTATTTCTACTAATTAGTTCTCTAATTAGTAAAATTATGAATTACAAGCTTAATTAACAGCAAATTCACACATGGTGATGGTAGGTATCACGTCATTTTGTTAGGTACACCGTTTCAATTTCACCATTTCATTTTCAACTCCCTATACTTCTTTGCATATATAATTTGACTTTTCCATTACATTTACATTCGTGTCAAATGTCAATGCATAGCAAAAACATAGTTTTTTCTTTTCCAAAATTGTAAGAAATTCAACCTCTTACCAAAATTCTTTTTGCTAAAAAGACAAGATTCAAACAATAGTGTACGAATGAAGACAACTTTTATTAGGAGGTAATGGGTTAAATTCAACTTTTGTAATTGGGTGGTTTTCCATATATAAACCACCAATTGGCAAATGTCTGCCACTAAAATATAAAGTCCTCGTAAAACCCTATTTACCCTTAAAAGATGTGACTTGTGTAGACTTACTGCCACTCAACACAAAACCAAAAAGAAAAAGTCCTAGAATTATTGCTCGTTAGTTTTTTTCTTTTCGAAACTTTTCTATACCTAATCGTCGTAGTAGGTGTCGATTACTCTAGAATTAAATCGAGCAATAACTCAAAAAATAACAAAATATTATTTCAAAATTCATATCACAGTTGCATGTTTAGAGTTTGAATATATTATAAAGAGTTCATGTCAGCTGATCTACATGCTCGGATGGGATAATGACTTTTTTGTTTTTTTTGTTTTTACGCCAATCTCCACCTCAGTTTAGGCCACGCTTAACGGACAAAACTACCTGGAGGGGGGATCCCGTAAATCCAGCAATCACGAAGATAAGCTAATTACGGGCACGCCCATTAAGCCCGGCCCGGCCCGGCCCTTTTATCTCTTTATATACTACCCCTCTTTCCCATCCCCTCTCCACACCATTTTTCCTCACTCGCTCTTTAGTCTTTACTACTACTTCCAATCAAAAAAACTCAAACAGAGAAAAAAAAAGAGCAGAGGATTGAGGACCCAAAAATGGCACCCACTACTACCCATTCTCTCCTCCTCTTCCTTTCCCTCTTCTTAATCCCATCTCTCATCTCCTCGTCCCCTGTTCAAGACCCTGAACTTGTTGTCCAAGAAGTCCATAGGTAAATTAGCTGCCATAATAATTGTGCATTTTACTTCCTCTGTTTGTCGTGTTCGAGTCTCTAATGCTACAATGTACTAATCATGGTTTGACATTTTTTTGTTTTGGTTGGGTTGCAGGGCTGTGAATGCTTCTAGGAGGGAATTGGGGTATTTCTCATGTGGGACAGGGAACCCAATTGATGATTGTTGGAGGTGTGATTCAAATTGGGAGAAGAACAGGAAGAGATTAGCAGATTGTGCAATTGGATTCGGCAAGAATGCAATTGGTGGAAGGGATGGTAACATTTATGTGGTGACAGACCCAAGTGACGATGATGCAGTGAACCCAAAGCCAGGAACTTTAAGGCATGCAGTGATCCAAGATGAGCCATTATGGATCATTTTTGGTAGGGACATGACCATCAAATTGAAAGAGGAGTTGATCATGAATTCCTTCAAAACCCTAGATGGCAGAGGAGCCAGTGTCCACATTGCAGGTGGCCCATGTATTACAATCCAGTATGTGACCAACATCATAATCCATGGGCTCAACATCCATGACTGTAAGCAAGGAGGGAATGCTAATGTGAGGGACTCCCCAAAACACTATGGGTGGAGGACTATATCAGACGGT